>AWOL01S0105975.1:0-17821 GCA_000715115.1 Nicotiana otophora | reverse complement strand
ATAGTTCGTTTTAGTTCATAGGTTTGCAATTACATATTAATACATATTTAATAAATTTTTTAACATAAAAATAGGATCTAAACAA
This sequence comes from Nicotiana otophora, assembly GCA_000715115.1. Classification (NCBI taxonomy): domain Eukaryota; kingdom Viridiplantae; phylum Streptophyta; class Magnoliopsida; order Solanales; family Solanaceae; genus Nicotiana; species Nicotiana otophora. The sequence continues at coordinate 17,736 of AWOL01S0105975.1, read as the reverse complement.
AAACTACTTAATCCGACGAAATCCGTAACTAATACTCTCAGCAACTGCCAGTACTAGAAAGTATAGCTTCTAGTTCTGGGGGAGTCGGCGATTTTGAGTGTCTGTTCGATGAGTTTACGAGCTTTCCTACTACTTATCTCGATTCTCATGCTCTCACTTTTCTCAATCTTGTCGTAATTAGGTTCCTTCATTTTCAGGCATCTTCTTAATCTCGTCTTTAAGCTCACCATTAATCTCTCCAATCCCATCATCACCATCCCTCAAGATTGTCTCTTTAATTATCGTTCTTTAAGTACCTACACAAGAATAATAACCAATTAATGAATACCATTCCCAAAAAAAAAAAAACGCATGCCTACACACAACAATTAGAAAATTTATGTAAATATGGGTGCGCTCTTTCTAACATCTTAAACCTTTAGATGAGATGATCCCACAATTCAACATAGTATCAAAGTAGACAGAAATATGGATTTGAGTCTCACAACCACCAATTATCAAAAACTTTCACATCAATTCTTAACATGTGAGCGGTGCGTTTAATTCATAATTAAGTAAATAAAGGCATACTTTCTCTGATGATTTAAGCGTTTGGATAAGATGATCACACAATTTAACAAAAAAACAAAAAATAAAAGATATCTACAAGTAAAGCAAAATGAAAGAGGCATATATAGAAAGGAAAGGAGAATTAATTACCTGCAACGGCTCAAATAATTCATATAGGAAGAGGGTATTCCCCAATAATAGTAAGTAAATGCGGAATATATATAGGAGATTAAGCTAATGCCAGAAGGAGGATGATTTTGACAATACCAATAATAAAATAAAGAATCAATTTATAGAAGTATGAAAGAGAAGAGGAGGAATTTGGTGGAGATGAGGTTCACTTTTGTTTTTCTTTTTTAAAGTTATAACCTACTAAAATCATGATTCATGGCTGACCGGTCCTTCACTTAATATGATATAGTATTATACACATTGACAGTATAATTGTTTTTACATTATTCGTGTAATTTTATTGGTTGGAATAGTAACTTACAGTATTTTATCAGTAGGTTAATTATCAGCGCATTAATTGATTTTCAAGTAATCTGATAAAGTAAATTCTATCAATGCATAAAACTTAAATCTCTACGTAAATTCTCAAACTTTTGTATGTTTTAGGTTCTGTCCTGATTTGTTTAATTAATTGTGTAATAGTTTTTCTGTGCGCTTTGAAATGGTAAAATAGACTTGGGATTCCTCGAAACGGCAATAGGAATATTAGTTTAAAGTTTGGACATGCTCCTCTTAAGAATTGGTGTTTGGAATTGTCACCACTCGCTTAACTCTACCTTTTTAGTTCAACAGAGAAAATGAAAACCATTTTTTGAACAACAAATTCAAAACATTTTAAATAATAAAAGCAAAATACACTCAAAGTTTAATTCCGCAACAGCTTACAAATTTATCACTTTGTGTTTTCTTTCACAAGTTACTTTGAAATACTTACATACTTGAGGCTAAGTTTAATAATAGATGGCAATTTTAGTTTTAGATGTTTGAAAAAACCCAATCGAAAGAGTTATTCTATCTGAAAATAATTCTTGAAAATTTCTCAAAATCTTGTCCACCAAAACTTTCCACAGAATTGTCCCAACACCATCTGAACTTTTCAATCTTTTAGAAGCTCCACATTCTATGGCAAAGACAATTTGGACGGAGAATTGAAAAAAACATAAAACTTCTGAAACTTTTCATATTTTTGGGGTTATCAGTTTAGTGGACTTCTTATGGTCTGAAACAACAGAAAATCTGCTGACATCGACATGTAGGGGAAATTTCTCTTAAATCTTCCAAAAGGTTTCTCAAAAAATGTGGTTTAGAATTGTGATAGCTGTGGGATAGTTTGTACCATTAAATCAGAAATTTATGTAACAACGAATTAACAAAGGGAAATGTAAGAAAAGAAAGTGAAGGTGCATTTTTTCAAAGAAGTTGTTGCTTGAGCAATATATAGGATGCATTCTTAATATAGCTCAGTGGAATCGGTCTTAAATTTTATTTAAGTAATATAAGAACTTAAGTGTGTGTGTGTAAATATATATATATATATATATATATATATATATGTAGACAATAAATTTGGTTCGAGAAAATAAAACCAAGACCAAAAAACATTGCGACAACTGTAGTATTTTATTTCAAACAATATGAGTGTTACAATCTCTATGAATTCTCTGATTCTTCTTTCGAATAGTAAATAAAAGAGTCTTCGAGCTTAATCTTGAATTTTATTTTACTTTAATCCAAGTGCTTGAGGTCTGATCTTGATCTTGATGTATTTTTAATCCAAGGGCTTGCATCTTGTTCTTGAATCTTCATCTTGATCTTTTAATCCTTAGAACACTTGAATGCTTGCAGCTTTTAGAGAAATCTGAAGTGTTTGATCCACGAGCTCTCTCTTGTTTCTTGTTATATCTTCTGGTCCCCTTTCTGAGTTATGAAGACCCCTATTTATAGTTGTGGAAGGGAAGAGTTGTGATGAGAACAAACTCTTTCCGACTACTCATATTGAAGCGTGACAAGGCCGTATATTTGATTGGCCAGAACATGTCACTTGTCCACGTGGCATAATTTTATTGTTATTTTAATTTGACTTAGCATACCTTGTCATTTTGACATGTGGCATGATCATATTGGCTCTTCCGCTTGACTTGGCATGCTATGTCATTTGACACGTGGCACTACATTGAGCCTCTAGGAAGATGACATCTCGGGCTTGATGAAGCGGGCTTATCATTTGTAGCGCAATGCATTTAGACCTTATATATTGGACTTATATAATTAATCCAATCAAATTAGCCTATAATATTTATCTGGACAAATATATTTAATGTATTGTCAAAATTATTTTATTGGATTTAATTACGATAAAATTTATATGCCTACAATATATATTATAACATATAGTCAATCTTTCTTAAGATGCTGATCCTGGAAAATTAGACTAATCGGTTAAATTTGAAAGTGGTCATTTGAAGTTAAAAATTCAACTAATATTCAGACAATTGATCTAATTTTAAGAAAGTGGAACTTCTAAGTACATGGTCACATCTAGTGTAAATTGAGAGACTTACATAAATAGGATCATTTAAGAATTGTTGTTTAACTTTTACTCCCGTTTAAGCAATTTTGAAAAAACTAGTATCATTGAGACACACCTGGAATAATAAAAAATTACGTTTTCACAAGTTATATATAGGTAGGGTATAATTTTAGTACAATCTTTATTCAACCCATGTTCTACATGCTTTCAATTACATATCAATGGCTGAATTGGAACATGGTATCAGAGTTATAGAAACTGATTCACATAGATTCCTAGCCTAGCTCAACTAATTTCTTACTTAATTCAAGTATCTATTTTTCAATTCAGTGAATCTCATTTTTGATTGCGACAATCGTTTGCTTCATTCTGTGCGTCAATAGTGACAGGAAAAATTGATCATACTCATTCGCCTTTTCTCCAACCTTCAGATACGTCTGGCTTGGTTCTAATCCCAATTCAGCATACATGTTCAGAAAACTATGGATTATGGAGCATATCGATGCGAATTGCCCACAAGAATAAGCGGAAGCTAGGTTTTGTTATAGGGACGTGTGCAAAGGAGTCGTTCAAGGATTCTCTTCATGAGAAATGGGAAACTTGCAATGCAATAGTACACTCATGGATTGTGAACTCACTTTCATACGATCTTCTTAGTAGGATAATCTACGCATCATATGTACTCACTTTCATAGGATCTTCTTAGTAGGATAATCTACGCATCATATGTACATGCAGACTGGAAGGACCTCAAGGAGTGTTTTGATAAGGTGCATTGAGTGCGCATTTTCCAATTGCACAGAGTAGTTTCACGATTATTACAAGGATCTGATTGTGTGGCCATGTATTTCATCAAATCAAAGGAGCTATGGGCAGAGTATGATGTGCTAGTGCTGTCTCAAAACTATGGATGTGCAGAGTCAAAAGAGCATGTGACTCATTTACATCAACAAAGGGTAATGCAATTTTTGGATTGCCTGAATGACACATATGACCAAGCTCGCCGGTAACTCTTAATAAAGACCATTGAACCTTCTCTTAACCAAGCATATGCACTAATAATATAGGATGAGAGTCAACAGTCTATGGGGAGTGCATCTATGGCTGAAAGAGTAGATCCACTGGCTATGGAAGAAGGGAGAGGTCAAGGTTTTCGAGGGAAGAAACAGTTTCTCCAGTGTAAATAGTGTAGTATGAAAGGCCACACAAAAGAAAATTACTACAAGATTATTGGGTATCCAAAAGACTTCAAAGAGAGAGGATTTCAGCCTAGAGGTGTACATGCTGCTGCCAATCATATAGAAGGCCCTGTAGCTCAGACTTTACAAGTAGCATCACAATCTAAGAGATATTTTCACAGAAGCACAGTATCAACAGATTTTAGGTCTTCTAAGCAAAGATTCACCAAGTGAGACTCAGCCTCAAACTCAAGCTCATTCTGCAGGTATAATTGCTACACTTTCTTCCAATGTACATTCTTTACAAAATGATATCTAGATCGTATGCGATAAGAATGTGTTACCTAAACTTAAGGGTACATTTTACAGAGTGGTTGTTAGACCAACCATGTTATATGGACCAGAGTATTAACCAGTCAAAAACTCCCATGTCCAAAAGATGAAAGTAGCATAAATGAGCATGTTGAGAAGGATGTGTGGGCATATCAAGATTGATAATATTAGATATAAAAATATTCGGGACAGGGTTAGAGTAGCCTCGGTTGAAGACAAGATGCAGGAAGCGAGGCTAAGATAGTTTGGGCATGTGAAGAGGAGAAGCACAGATGCCCCAGTGAGGAGGTGCGAGATGTTGGCCTCGGTGGTCTAAAGAGAGGTAGAGGTAGGACAAAGATGTACTAGAGAGAGGTGATTAGGCAGAATTTGATGTTATTCTAGTTCACTGAGGACATGACCCTTGATAGGAAGGTGTGGAGGTAGAGAATTCGGGTAAAAATATCAGTAGGTAGTCGTGTATGTGTATTTCCCATTCCAGTAGGATTAGTAGTTAGCCTTGTATTCTATAATTTATAAAGCTCTATTACTACATGTTGTTCATTACACTTGTTTCTTATAGGTTGTTGTTGTTATTGCTTTCTTTTCATCTTTTCTTGAGCCGGAGGTTTTTCAGAAATAACCTCTCTACCTTCAAGGTAAGGGTAAGATCTGCGTACACACTACCCTCCTCATACTCCACTTGTGAGATTATACTGAATTTGTTATTGTTGTTGTTGATAGCTAGATTGTAGACTCAGGGACTACACATCATATATCGTCTACATTAGACGTATTGAGTGATATTATTAAGGTGAATGATAGAGGACGAGATAAGGTTACATTACCAAATGGTTATAGTACACATATTACACATGTTGGGAGCTCATATTTATCAGCTGATAATAAACTGAAAAATATGCTTCATGTTCCCGAGTTTAAATTTAATCTGATGTCAGTATCAAAGTTGACCAGAGATTTGAGTTGTGCTGTCATTTTTCTGCCTGAACTCTGTGTGTTTCAGGATCTTTAAGTGGAAGACTCAATGGGATTGTTAGCTAACCCATAACTCTGGAATATTATCTCCCATTGAATTCGTCTCTGAGTTTGCGAACTTATTTTCTTTAACTTTTTAGTTTACTACTCTAGATTAGTTTTAGTTAAATATTCATTCTTTTTAGAAAATCGCTTGAATAGATTAATTATTTTAGTTTAATTCAGTTGATAGTTAATCACAAGTCCTCGTAAGAACCATACTATACTCACTCTTTATTACTTGTCGACCACGTATACTTGTGTATGCATTTTGGAGCAACATAATGGCATGGTGACAGACAACTAGCATCTCATATTGGTGTAACATAATTAACATGAGACACAGGATGTTTGTGGCACAAAAGGCTGGGACAAGCCTCTATTCCTATAATGTTATACAAAATAAGTCTTCTATTTGTCCCTTAGCTAAACAGTCTAGGTTGAGCTTTACTGGTAGTGAGAAAATGAGTACTAGGCCATTCCAGCTAGTACACATGGATGTATGGGGACTATATAAGAAGATAACTCATGACAAAAAGTATTACTTCTTTACAATTGTAGATGATGTTTTCGGGGCAACCTTGATTTTCTTCATGAAATTTAAAAATGAAACTATTATCTTCCTGAAATAATTTTTTTGTATGGTTAAAAATCAATTTGATGCTTCTGTAAAGATGCTAAGAACAGATAATGGAAAAGAATTTTTCAACAAACAATGGAGTGATTTCTTACTGACTCATGGTGTTATTCATCAAAGTAGTTGTATCTTTACCCTGCAATAGAATAGGGTAGTTGAAAGAAAACATAGACACATATTGAACACTATTAGGGCCTTAAAGATTCAGAGTAATATGCCAAGCATCGTTTGGGGAAAATGTGTGCAAATTGATGTCTATATAATTAACAGATTGTCTTCTAGAGTCTTGGATGAAAATCGTCCTTTTGCCATGTTGTATGGGAGAGAACCATCCATAGCTCATCTAAGCGTTTTTGGGTATATGTGCTATGCTACAAATGTGGTGATAGAGGACAAATTTGCTGCCAGAGCCAAGAGAGATGTTCACATGGGGTACTAGACCACTCAAAAAGGATATAAATTATATGATTTGACTACTAAGTCCTTTTTTGTTAGCAGGGATGTCTCATTCAGGGAATGTGACTTCCCATTCATGTAGGCACAATATCACTCATTTACCATGATGTCTACTCCTGCAGCTGGGGACCTTGAAGCTGATTTTTGCAAACAGAGCAGATCATGTCAGTTCTTGAAGGTGCGGTACAAGGCATGCCTAGTCCTGAATGTGCAACACAAACTCACGATACAGATGAGGAATAAAAAGATAATTCTACTGAATATGCAATGGAAGATCATGGTGCAGATGAGGACTCCAGAGATGGTACACCTGACTTTGCAGAACACATTGGAGACATATTGGATCAAAATGTTCAAGACATTTTTGATTTACAAGAAATAGAGTTACATGATGAACACGTCATAGTGGACACCGCAGGGGACATGAACATTGTTGAACCTAGTTCCAATGTGCCCATTAGATAGTCCATTAGAATTAAATATCCACCTATATGACAGAAGGATTATGTGGTGAAGCCTCAGTAGTCCTCAAAGTATGCTTATCCAACTTCCAAGTTCTTGTCTTATGATAACATGTCTCAGAAGTATAGAAGATATGTGTTAGCCTTCTCAGTGCTTAGTGAACCTCACACTTTCAAGGAAATAATAAAGGATGAGAGGTAGATCACTACTATGAAATAGGAGGTGAAACCATTAGAGGAGAATAAGACATGGGAAATGGTGGGTATGCCACCTGAGAAATCTTCTATTGGCTCTAAATGGGTTTAGAAGATAAAGTACAAAGCTAATGGGGAGATAGAGAGGTTCAAAGTCAGACTTGTGAAAAAAGAATACAATCAACAAGAGGGATTGGACTATCATGAGACTTTTTCTCCAGTGGTAAAAATAATGATAGTTAGGTCAGTGATAGCTTTAACAGCTTCCAAGAATTAGAATTTGTACCAGATGGATGTATTTAATGCTTTCCTTTAAGAGGATCTCTTTCAAGAATTCTATATGGACTTGCCACAGGGTTTTCAAAGACAGGAGGAGCAGAATGTTTGCAAGTTGTTAAAGTCCTTATATGGTCTTCAAAAGACCTTTAGGCAATGGAATTTAAAGCTTACAAAGGCCTTGGTAAGTACTTGATATGCTCCTGGATAATCCGGGAAAAACAGAGAATATTGAGAATGACCCCAAATTATCTAGTGGACCGTTGACCCTCTCCAAGTCCAATAATGTCCAAGGGATGCACACTAAGGAGTTGCATGATCTTCGACAATTGACTAGAAGATGTTTGGAGAGTTACTTAGAGGATTCATGCAAAGAATACCATATTTGGAGTCTTGAAAATGGAAGAATCAAAACCCCAAGTCAAACCGTGTGACATGATTTCACCAACCGTTGGCTACGGTTCACGAGGGGACTGAAGAGCTGAAGAAAATAGGCTTCTGGAATTCCTCACGATTCAGTTATGTGTTACAGTTGGGGTTATGGTTGGGATTACGGTGGGGGCTACGGTTTGGCCTGGCGAGAGTTTTTGGGAAATTAACTTTGAAACTTTTTTATTTTTCCCGTTGGGTATTTATAACAACCTAGGATTATTCATTAGCCACTTAGTATATTTTGACATAAGAGAACTCTTGAGAGAAATTTGGAACCTCTTGGTTCGAGCTCAACTTTGGATTACCTGTTTTCAAGACTTGGGTTCTTGAGGGTAATCTTCTTCTCCTTTCTTTATATCTAGGGTTTCTAATTTGTCGTTCTTGAGAGGCGATCGGATAATATTTCGATTGTTTCTTGAGACGTTCATTTAGGGTTCTATATTTTCTTCTATATTTCATTATTTAGAGTACTTTGATTATCTTAATCAAACTTATTATTAATTTTGCTTTAATTATTATTATTTTCATATTCCGTTATTTTGTGTATCTCGGATCTTATCAGTTGGTATCAGAGAGAATGCTCGGATATTGTTCTAATAAACCCATATTCCCCAGTCTTGAAATCAAGATCTAAATTAGTAAAAAACAAAGGCAAAAAAAGTATAGGTCTTGTTTTTGACTAAACCCTAGTCGAGTTTCTTACAAAACAAATATATTATTGAGTTCCAAAAAAAAAAAAAATTATTGAAGTGTTCTTGTTGATTGTTAGGGGAATATTACTTTTGGGTAGGAAAGATTCATTGGGGATTCTTGTTAAGGATGAACTAGTGCTGGTTTGCATTAAATCGTTCATAATAGTTGAAACTGACTATTTCTTTCGTACCAATTTGTTCGTGCTTTTCTCGTTATTTTTGTAAAATGTTCTTGGATCCCATCCTTATATTTTAAAACTATTTTCTTGATTACATAAATTGCACTCTTAAATTGCTTTCAAGAAAATGCATTCTTGGATAGGTGATTTGTGAGTTGAGCTCGAACTTTGAGGATTTTCAAGGAGTAAGGAAGATATTATACACAAGTGAAAAGTGAAATCTCATAAATTTGAGATAAAACACAAGAGGTTGAGTGGATTTGTTTGAATCAAACTACAAGAGGTGTGTTATTAGGGGATCCTCTTATTACTAATCAATTATTTTTTCTATAATCATGTCTTCTGTAGATTCAAGCGATTGGGGTGAAAGAATGGTTGAATAATAGTGATGACAAATGTTGGGATTCCTATGAAGAAGATGATGGATAAAGCAATTCATGTAATTCTTGTGGGGAGTACGATGGGTATCTTTGTCATGATTCAGGTGAAGACTCAAGTGATGACGAAACAGAGTATGTTCCTTATCATGATTCGCGTGAGTATGTTACTAACAAGTATGATAACTATCATGCTAGTCATGGAAGATATGGAGTTGAATCACGGAACATGAAAGAAAAACATGAAAACATAATTTACAAGGGCAGTGAGGTAAATTTGATCTTTAGAAACTATAAGATATCTATACTATTGTTTAAAGGAATTCATAGTCCGAATGCCTACCTTAATTGGGAGAATAAGGTGGACAATGTATTTTTATCTTATCCATGTTCGGAAAGTAAAATATTGTAGCTTGCTATTAAGGCACTTCATGGGAATACTTCTTTGTGGTGGTATAACCGTGAAACTACCTTTAAACGCACTTCATGTCCATCCATTGAGATTTGGAATACAATGAAGTTCGTTTGAGAAACAAGTTTGCACCTTTGAGTTTAAAAGATATGGGGCACAAGAAGAATAAGACTTTCAGAAGAGGAAAATTTATTTCTTTTGATTACCCAAGAACATCAAAGCATGGAAACCTTCCAAAATGAGAGCTTCTAACAAAAAATTCTTCTTCATATTTAATCCCATCCGCAACAAACAAAAGTGAGCAAGCGAGATAAAAGAAAGAGAGGAGTAATGGAGTAACAATTCACAACTTAATAGAGGCAAAAAGAGAGGTTGAGATGAATAATGTGAGAGAGATGTCAAAGATAAAAATTCGAGTGGAAGTAGAGAAGAGAGTGTTGCAAAAGCAAGTTTGAGTGAAAATACTTCTTGTCTTCATTCTGACATATTATACCTTCTTTGTCTAGTGTGTATTTATCTAATGTGCAAGCCTTAAAGGATACCTTTGGTAAATTGGAGGAAACCATGCAAGATGCCAATATTTTAAGTGGTCAGGGAAAGCCAGATGATACAACACTAAATCATAATGATCCATTCTTAAGCATAAGAAACAAAGGTAAAAACGAATTTCTGGGAATAACTCGAGGTATAATGACTAATCATAACTCCTTTTCTTTGAGAAAATTTGATTCTCGTATAAGTGTTTGTGTTAGCTGTGATTTTTGTGAGCCTAGTGAATCTTTACTTTTTGTTGCAATTCATGAAGTTTTTTGTGATGATTCATTAGTTGAGCTCAATAGTCGGGATAACAATCACCCCTATGAGTCTGAACTCGATGGTCTTATATGGATTGACTTTGTGAATAATCTATTTGAATGAAGAGGGGACGTTGAATTTGCACCTTATTCTAAGGGGATTGATACTTTAAGTGGAGACATCAATCAATGTACTAATGGCCATGACTTTATTGATTATTTGTTTCAACTTCACAGTTACAATTTTATTGTTGAAAAACTTCCTTAATGAGTGAGTTTAAACTTGTTGATTCTTCTTCCCATGAGAATTAGATGTTGCAATGTGATAATAGAATGGCACAAGAAAAGTTGAATGAAAAAGACAAAGAGAGCTCGAGGGAGCATGAATCTTCTTCATATATTAATCCATTAACTATTTCTTATTTTAGTATTATTTCTCCTTTTATACAGGAGTTTGAAAACGATTTTGAGGAAAAAAACAATTATGCGAATGAGAGTGGTCAAGTTAAGGTGCATTATTCTAAGCCCTTGTGGGATGAGGAAATAAAGAAAAAGGTTACCAATAAGAAAAACGAGGCCCATAGAGATTTTGGTTACTTAGATACCACGGGGATTGAGCTGAAAGAAGAATATAGTGGCTCAAGTTTAGAGGAGAATGTCAATACTGAAAACTATAAAGATGAAAAGGGAAGTAAACCATTTGATATTAGTTCTAGTGTTTAGATCTTTACCTGTTTTGTTTCTAATTTTGATGAGTCATTCTCTTTAGCTTATGCCAAGAGATTATGTTGAAACTAGAATTATATCCTTTTGAGGATTGACATGATATTTATTTAGGACCTAGATATTCTATCATTTGGAAGAGGAATTTGTGTAATTATCTCTTTAATGCATTAGCTTCATCTAGCATATATCATATGTATAATGCATCTAAGAGATATTTTAATCATATATATATAGGCTGGCATAAATTTTATGGGAATGATGATGTCCATAAGCTTTCTAGGGGAGTATTTATACTTTGCAGGTGTAATTGGGTGAAGTGGATGCATAGACACTATCTTATATTGCCTTTACAAAATAAGTATTGTTTATCATATAAGTTCTACATCTTATTGTGATTCTTCTGTGTTGTAGGCCAAAATTCAAGGATGAATCTTTTTTTAAGAGGGGGAGAATGATATGATCTTGGATAGTCCGGGCAAAACAGAGAATATTGAGAATGACCCCAAATTATCTAGTAGACCGTTCACCCGCTCCAAGTCCAAGAATGTCCAAGGGATGCACGCTAAGGAACTGTATGATCTTCAACAATTGAATAGAAGATATTTGGAGAGTTACTTAGAGGATTCATGCAAAGAATGCCATATTTGGAGTCTTGAGAATTGAAGAATCAAGACCCCAAGTCAAATCGTGTAACACGGTTTCACCAGCCATTGGCTACGGTTCAAGAAGGTCCTGAAGAGCTGAAGAAAATAAGCTTCTGGAATTCGTCACGGTTCAGTTGTGTGTTACGGTTGGGGTTACCGTTGGGGCTATGATTTGGCCTAGCAAGCTTTTTGGGGAAATTAACTTTAAAACTTTTTCTATTTTATCCATTGGGTATTTATAACAACCTATGGTTATTTCATTAGCCACTTGGTATATTTTGACATAAGAAAACTCTTGAAAGAGATTTGGAACCTTTTGGTTAAAGTTCGACTTTGGATTATCGGTTTTAATGACTTGGGTACTTGAGGGTAATCTTCTTCTCCTTTCTTCTACATATAGGATTTCTAATTTGTCATTCTTGGGAGGCGATCGGATAATATTTTGATTGTTGCTTGATATGTTCATTTAGGGTTCTAGATTTGTTTTTATACTTTATTATTCAGATTACTTTGATTATCTTAATCAAACATATCATTAGTTTTTTTAATTATTATTATTATAATTCGCTATTTTGTGTATCTTGGATCATATCCTAATTCCAATTAGAAATTCATTGGGCCCTTTAGGAACATCCCTTCCAATAGAGAATTTACTGGATTCATTCAAAGTACTTCTGACTATTCAATAAATCAGGAAAGGACAATGTGATCATATTGTCATTGGGCTGCATGCCCAATGACAAGGAGGGTTGTTAGTGGTTATGCAGTCAAGCTTGGGGACTCACTAATTTTATGTAAATCAAAGAAACAACACACTATTTCGAGGAGCAGTTCTGAAACATAATATCACAGTATGGCATCAGCAATAACTGAGATAGTATGGTTGCTGGGACTATTTTCCGAGTTGGGTGTTCCTATTGCTAACTCAGTGACATTGTTTTGTGATAGTAAGGGTTCAATGCAGATAGTTGCGAACTCCATCATTCACGAGCGAACTAAACACATCGAGATCGATTGACATTTCATTCGGGAACGCATTAAGGAAGGTCTCCTAACTACTCAATATGTTTCAATCAAAGAGCAGCAAGCCGACCTCCTCACCAAAGGGCTAACTTCAGGGCAACATCATTTTTATCTTTGCAAGTTGGGTGTGTTGAACGTTTTCCACCCTCCATCTTGAGGGGTAGTATTGGAAGTTAATTATTTATTAGTTAGTTGTTAGGGTCAAAGTATAATTACAGAAGTTAGAGGTGCTTATTATTATTTCAGCTTTTCCCGGTAACTACTTTGCATATATGTAGTCGATTATAGTTGTTAATATTAGTTGAGCAAAATTCCCAAACAGTCATCTTCTACATGCTTCCAATTACATATCCATGGCTAAATTCTAGCACTATCTTGTTACATTTTTTCACAGTACTTGTAGGAATATTGGTAAAAATTTGTCTTCTTAACAAGTTGTGCCAATGATGCACAACTTTAGTACAATCGTCATTCTACCTATCATGTTAAATTATTTATAACCCTTGCGGATTACGAAAAACTTGCTAGTGTTGTTCAACTGTCTACAAATTTTGTCGGACTAGCAAGACTTAGTATCGTCTTCATACTGCCTATCTTGTTAAATTGTTCATAAGTCTTTTTGGATTAAAAGAACTTGCTTGTATTATTTAATTGTTTCACAAATCAGCGAAAGAATGAAGAGAAGAAGAGAAGCAAGAAGAGGAGAAGAAGACGGATGAGGAATAGAGGAGGATAAGGAGTTGTCATCGTACATGGTATATATTATACCAGATTACAATATAAAATGAAACTAAAAATGCGATCAAAGGAAGCATAAAATAATACAGAATTTAATGCAGTGATAGGATCCTAAAGGTGCTACTCGTAGGATTGCATATAGATGTTCGTAACTTACATCGGAAGGCAATAATAATCCTAGGAAGAACTTTTCGTGTTTAAAATTTACTTATATGTCAAAGATCATATCTAAGATGTACCTGGTAAAGAGAGTCTCGTTTCAAAATTCCTTCGATTGTGCAAAGACTCTATGCATATCCATACTGAGACTGATCCTTGCTATCTGTCACGATCCCAATTTTCCTCTGTAGGATGTCGTGACGGCACCTAGTCTCTAAGACTAGGTAAGCCTAACACTTACTAAATTAATAAAAGAATTTAACCATCAATGATAAATATGAAATAGAAATCTTTATACATAACTTACAATTCCCAAAACCGGTAGTACAAGTCATAAGATCTACTGAGTTTACTAGAAGAATCCCTAAATAAAACTATTCGGATGGAATTACACAATATAATTAAAATATTAGAAGGTGACTCCGAGGCCTGCGAATGTGACAACAGGTTTACCTTGAGTCTCCACAGCTCGACCAGCCAGCTAATAATCAACAACAACCGAGGAACCTGAATCTGCACAAAAATATGTAGAAGTGTAGTATGAGTACTCTACAACAGTATCCAGTAAGTATCAAGACTAACCTCGGTGGAGTAGTGACGAGGGACAGTCAAGACACCTACTGGACTAAACAACCTGAACAAGGGTGTACATGAACTAACAGAGAAACAATATTAATATTAAGATAAGCAGGATAAGAAATACAAGACAACACTTGTAATGATACACTAGTAACAACAATATTCAATAGGAAGCAGTCAAGTAATAATGTCGTAGAGTAACTAATCACAATCTAAGTATGGTAAAACAAAATAAGGGGAAAACTAGCAACAACTCAATAAGAACAACCGCTTTCACACCAGATTTGTTCAAACATTTTCACTAGGTACTGAACCTCATAATCACAGCTCACGGGTCCCAATTCATGAACCCTAATCACTTGGAATCTTGTGTCCACATTAAAACTCATAACCGCACGGATGACTCACGTGCCAATAAAACAATCCTTACACAGAAGGCAAGAATACAAGAGTACGTATAATGGTTAATGTCGTCAGGATTCACCTTTTAAAACCGATATGGGTGATTTAACTACGTGTATGCTTGTGCAAGTGTTCTACCATAATTCCAGTCAACAAATAAGAGGAGAGTCAATGAATGACACATAAGCAACGATCACCATGAAATGTACGATGTAACAAAAGTAGCAACGAAGTTTGAAGTAGCGACCAACACAACAAGATTAGCTACACAGAACTGAGCAAATAGTGCAACACAGAGGAAAATAATTAATAGTATGCTAAGGAAAACAACAATCAAAGAAAAGTGCATAGAAAAGGGGAAATGAAAACAAGAGTACTCTTGAAGTACCGCCTCGTAGTATCAAATCGTAAAATGAATCACAACTTTCCTTATATCACCACGGGAGCCTTTATATTTAGTTTTTGAAATTCATTTTCCCGAAATAGCATTTTGTTTTTTAACTGACCTTATCACACCGCATGGCTTCTAGTAATTTCCCTACTAGCCACACGTTTGAAGTCCATATTTTCTCACCGCATGCATTTCAACACCAAGACCTTATACCACCACATGCGTACCAATAATAACAACACCAAGACAGAAACCTTGTGCAACACAATAACAACCGCACAGCAGAAATCTCGTGCAAACACATAACAACTGTATGACAGAAACCTCGTGCAAACACATAATAATTTTCTCAACAAAACACGAAGGCCAAAAATATAACAACTCAAATAATTGACTTTCACAACATTTCCTCAAAACAGTTTCAATATCACAACCACGTATAGCCCTCGTCTCAACAACATTGAATACAATAGCAACAACAATAATAATATGAGAATACAGCAAGTAAATCAACACAAGAACTTCAAAACATAAAGAAACGGAAGAACGAACTCACAGAGAAAGACACAACATGGAAATAATAGTCTCAATAGGAATAGTTCAACAAGGGAGAGGTAATGTGTAACAAGGATTCCACGAAAGTGCAATTCGACAGCAAGAGAGATAGCATGAATCAATGACCCCAAATAAGAATACGTAAACAATGAAAGGGGTAACAAACTTCCATTAAGTCTAAGCAATTACGGAAGGGATAATAATAATTTTAATTAAGGTTAAGCAATTACGGAAAGGATAGCATGACGATAAAAGGGGCAGCAACTTCAGTAAGGCACATAAGTGTTTAATCGGCAATAAGAGTAGGGCATGAGGCAATTAATTTCAATTAATACACGTAAAAATGAATTTAGTAAATGAGGAAGTTAACATGACAAAACAACTTCATATTTAATGGATATAAGAACCTAAGAGCACTAGACGGTCAAATTAAAATAAATACGTCCGGGCACGTACTTGTCATCTCGCGTGCTCGGCCTTCACATGACACAATTAACACAAAAGACTCGAATCCCAAGGGGTAGTTCCCCCATACAAAGTTAGGAAATATACTTACCTCAAAGAAGCTAGACCGTTACTCTAAAATGATCTTCTCGAGTGAAACACCCTCCAGACGGCTCAAATCTAACCAAACTAATTTCAATTCATAACTAAAACTCATTGAAAACGATTCCGGGCAATAAAGTTTCAATTTTAACAAGAACTAAAAGTCAACCCAAAAGCCAAACTCCTTGCCCGCACCTCAAAACACGACCAAAATTATAAACTCCGAACACCCATTCGATAACGAGTTCATGTAACGACCCGGCCGGTCATTTCGGGAGTTATAGCTCCATTTTCCCTATTTCTATTTCCTTTATGCTCTTAAGCTATATTATGATATATCAGGTTAGTTGGTTCGGGCCCGGAGTGGTTTCGGAGTGGAATGAGATACTTAGTCTCTTATTTAGAACCTTAAGTTAGAAAAATCAATTGGATGTTAACCTATGTATAAACGATCTCAGATTTGAATTCTGATGGTTTCGTTAGCTCCGTTAGGTGATTTTGGAGTTAGGAGCGCGTCCGAAATGTGATTTGGAGGTCAGTGGTAGAATTAGGCTTGAATTGGCGAAATTAGAAATTTGGCGATTTCGGTCGGCAGTGAAATATTTGATATCGGGATCGGAATGGAATTCCAAAAGTTGGAGTAGGTTCGTAGTATTATTTGTGATGTGTGTGGAAAATTTGAGGTCATTCGGATGTGGTTCGGTTAGCTTCGGCATCGGTTGCCGAATTTGGAAATTTAGAAGTTCTTAGGCTTGAATCCGAGGGTAATTTGATGATTTGATATTGTTTTGAGTGATTCGAAGGTTCGACTAAGTTTGTATGTTGATATATGACTTGTTGATATTTTTGGTTGCGGTCCCGAGGGCCTTGTGTGATTCCGGGTGGTTAACGGATTTGTCGAAGTTGAAATATGTAGCCGAAGCTGCTGCTACTGCTATTTTCGCACCTGCGGAAGAAGGAGTTGCAGGTGTGAGGCTGCTGGTGTGTTTGGGGGAATCTGTAGATGCGGAAATAGAAGACCAACGCTAGGAACGCAGGTGCGAAGAATTGGCCGCATTTGCGCACCCGCACGTGCGAGGCCTTGAGCGCAGATGCGGAAAGGAAGAGTTGGGTCGGTTCCGCAGAAGCGAAAGTATTATGCAGGTGCATGCCCGTAGGTGCGTGCCCAACCTGGGGTCGTAGGTGCAGAATTGAGGGATTAAGTGGTTCTCACAGGTGCGAGGATTCGACAGCAGGTGCGGTTCTGTAGGAGCGGACATATGGCCGCATGTGCGACTGTGCTGGGCAGAAAAGCCAAGCTCGTGTGTTTTGTCTTCATTTTCCATTTTTGGATTTGAGAAACTCGGGATAAAGGCAATTTTTCGAAGGTTTTTAAGGAGCAACGTTGGGTAAGTGATTCTAACCCATAATGGTATAAATTTCGTGAATCTATGGCCTTGTTCATCA
>AWOL01S0105961.1:39864-52852 GCA_000715115.1 Nicotiana otophora | reverse complement strand
CTGTTGCTGCTGGCTGGTGCTTTACTTTGTGCTTAGTTCTCTACTTTCTTCCTTATATGCTCTCCCCCCTCACAAATATTCTCTCTCTCTCTCTCTCTCTTTTTTCTTTTGAGTGAGTATTAATATTCTTTCATCTCTATGTTATTCTTCTTCTGATTCTGTTTGAAGGAAAAATTGAAGGTTCACCACCCAAATAGCAATGGCTGACATTGCACATCCTCCCATGGAACAACTTCAAGACCTTGAGTATTGCATTGACTCCAATCCTCCTTGGCGTACACCTCTCTCTCTCTCTCCCTCTCTTTTTCACACTCTTAGTGTGTGTTTGTGTGTGTAAAGTTTGAAACTTTTATGTTAAAGAGTTGCAGTTATGATATTACTACAAGTATTGGTTCATGGGGATGAAGTGGGAGGCTCATTTATTAGCTATAATAGGCTATGTGACTATGGCATTTACTGGCACTGTTCAATGTTTGAGAGAAGTGAAGGAGAAAGGATATTCCTTTATGTTTATTACTTATTCATCTTTTATTTTGTTGGGTTGGTTTTCTCTTATTCAATGATGCACTGAAGAGTGTGTTTGTGTGTAGGTTTATGTCTTCATTGATTTGAGTTTTTTTTTTCTGTGGGTTGGATGAGGCGTATTGGAATGTGAAAATCTATGCTTGGGACATTCTTTTTTATTTATTTATTTTCCTTTTCTCTCTCTTTCCTTTTTTGTTTTTGGGCCTTCTAGGAGTGAACTAGAGGGTCCATTTTGAGTTGATGAAAAAAGTTTCATATTTTGAAAGTTGGCAACTTTTGCTACATTTCTTTGGGGTTCTGTGTTTGGTGTGCCTTAAAGATGCTATTTTTAATTGTCTTTACCTACTGTTTGATGGTTCAAAATGGGGGGACTGAGAATGTTGGTTAGCTATTGATATTTTCTTCTGCTGCTGCTTTCTGATTTGTATGAAAGATTGTAACTTTGACATCTAATTCTTGTTATGGCTGCAACCTTGCTCAATCTTGGGCTTTTGGGGTTGACAGAAGAGTTCATTTTCATAGCATTTCTTAACCATCCAATATTAAGGCTTCTCTTTCCTTAAGTAATATCGATTTCAGGTAATTTCCCAAAGAAAATGAAAAAAAAGGAGTTTTTCAAGTATCCAACAACAATGCACTTCTTGGAAATAGCCTGCGTCTCCATATCGGAACTATATATGGAGTAACCTAAGAATGTTAGTGAAACAAAATTGAATGAATACCAATAAGAAGGACAACTGATAATGAGAGAAATATAAATGCAGAGAATGGAGTCTCCGAATTTCAGTATTATTGGTTCTATGCTGCATTTGAGGACATCCATATTATACTGCTTTTGAACTTCTCATTTGCGTTGTTGACTGGGAATGAGATAAGTGAGGTGCTTAGAAAATTCTGGGCTAGTTCATCCATTATGAATTTAAGCTGGAAATGAGGGCACAAATTCTTCAACCTGGTATTTCAGTTTTAAGCCTTGTTCTAATGCAGTCCAATTCAAGGATGGCTTAGTTAGTATTGGGATTTCTAATGCCTGATGAAAATCTCTGGCCAGTTAATCTCTTAACAGCCAGTTTCTAGAAGGATACTACCGTGTTAGAGCCATTTCATCTTGTGGAGTTGTTCGATGATTCAATCATTGCCACAAAGAATATATAATTTCTTGTGCTGATTCTGTGTGTAATTAAGTAAAGCTGGAGAAACTATTGGTGGGAAAAAGAAGTTCGAAATCTTTTATAAGTTGGCGAAGTGATCTAATCTTTTTCCCTTCTTGAACAGTACCGATGAGCTAAACCTAAGACTACAACAGTATGAAGCATTGTCACTCTATCACTTTCGTATACTTACTAAAGCTGATTTTTCTTATCTGCAGCTGAAACTGTCTTGTTAGCCTTTCAAAATTACATATTAATGCTTGGCACAAGTGTGATGATCCCCTCGTGGCTTGTACCCTTAATGGGCGGATCAGATGTAAGCTGATTCTCTAGTTATCAGATTATACATCTCACATTCCCCGTGCAGCATAGGAAAAAAAAAGATATCATTGCATTAGCGGAAAACAGTGAATCTCAAGCTCGTTTGCTGATAAAAAAATCTGTTATTTCTCTTTCCAGGGTGATAAGGCAAGGGTTATACAAACTCTTCTCTTTGTGGCTGGAATAAATACTCTTCTCCAAGCATTGTTTGGAACTAGGTTGCCAGCTGTTGTTGGAGGTTCATTTGCATATGTTGTTCCTATCGTCTATATAATTAGCGACTCACATCTTCAACGAATTAGTGAGCCACATGTAGTAAGTCTTCCAATCTCAGTCATTCCTCTATCCATTTTGCTCCAATGATCAACAGACTCATTGAAAGCTGAAATTTTGTAGCTTACGCTGCCTTGGTTTTATAAACTTGATCATTTGAGATATTACCAAATTGATCTTTACTTTCTTTTTCGTGATGAACCCTTAATTCTATGTAAAAAGAAGAGGTTTGAGGATCTAAACTGTACTGCAGAGATTTGTACATACGATGCGAGCTATTCAAGGAGCTTTAATTGTTGCAGCTAGCATTCAAATTATTTTGGGATACAGCCAAGTTTGGGGGCTTTTCTCACGGTATGATATCGGTATTTTATTGTTCAGTAAGTCAGAGTCAGTACATGGCCATATTCTTGACTTTCTTGCTGCTTGTTTACAGCTTCTTCAGTCCCCTTGGGATGGCACCCGTTGTGGGATTAGTTGGTTTGGGCCTATTTCAGCGAGGATTTCCTGCAGTAAGTATTTGTTGCTAATGTTGGACATTTATCTTGAATTCTAACATTTGTTTGTTTCTTGTCAAAATTTGTTAATTTTTTCTCGCCATAATTGGGTACTCGGCTTGAAGCTTTCTGAAGCTCTATGTGGCTTTTCTCTTTATTTTGCCTGCGCTTGAGTAAAATTTCCAGATTTCAATCCGACATGGAGCTTTTCACTTGTTTATAGGTTATTCTGCCCCTCTTTTCTTATTATGGCATGCTAACGGGCTCTGAGTCTGGTTTAAAATTGGCTCTGAGTCTTTAATTCCACACAAATTATGTGCAATTGTTTCTAGAGAATCTGCCTCTTGTCTCCAGTTTTAGATTGTTGGATAATAATATGCTAACTTATTATGCTCACTAATTCCTTGTAAAACAAGGGGTAAGCTCAATCATCTTTTCCGCTCTTATAATGAACTATTTCCCCATATTTGCAGCTAGGGAATTGCATTGAAATTGGGCTTCCAATGCTGTTGTTGGTTATTGGCTTATCACAAGTAAGTGGTACTTTAAAATGGTTGAACATTTCTCTCCCATGCTCTCGAGCTTACTCAAGTAACACTTATGTTTTTGCAGTATCTAAAGAATGTTAAACCACTGAGGGATTTTCCAATTTTCGAGCGGTTTCCTGTTTTGATTTGTGTTACAATTATCTGGATATATTCAATTATTCTGACGGCTAGTGGGGCTTACCGAGACAAATCTAATAAAACTCAACATAGTTGCCGCACTGATAGAGCAAATCTCATTTCTACTGCTCCATGGTGCGTTTAATGCTTGGCTTCTCTTAGATACCGTTGTTGATTTAAGCCAATGGTTTTAAACTTCCATTTGGAATATAATTTCAGGTTCATGTTCCCATATCCTTTGCAGTGGGGTCCTCCTACTTTTGCAGCAGGGCATTCTTTTGCTATGATGTCTGCAGTTCTTGTGTCAATGGTTGAGGTACTTACGTGTCCTGCTTCTTTTCTTCTTTCATTTTGCAAATTGAACAGAAATGATTCAGTTGACGGGGCTATTTTACAAGCTGGTTTGGGGTTGAGCCATACTTGGTTGTTGAAATGATCGATCAGTACTTAGCCAAATTTGTCCTACCGTTGAGTGTTTCTTTGACGCTTTCTTTAGTTAAATTATGAAGATTATTGCTATACAATTGCTTTTGTCTAAGTAATTATTTTGGCTTGATGGAGATACATTTTTAGTGGCTTATGGAAAAGACCATATTCTGACTCAAACACTGTGTGCAGTCAGCCGGAGCTTATATGGCAGCATCTCGTCTGGCAATTGCCACTCCACCTCCTGCCTATGTACTAAGCCGTGGCATTGGATGGCAGGTGAGGTTTTCTTAACAAATTTAAACAGGATGCCCCTGATATCTGGATAGAGCACTCAAAAGTTTTCTTTTTTGTGTATAAAGAAAATACTCGTTTGAGGAGAATGAAAATGACTACTTGTAGATATTGTCTTATTCTTAATATTTTGGTCACCTTAAAGATAACGTCATAACTGTAACGAACAGACTCTCTTTAGTCTTTACCATTCCTTTCATACTATAGTAGGAGTTATTTTGACCAAATTCATTTCTCCTAAAACATTTTATTGTTCTAATTTTCTTTTTGCAGGGAATAGGCATTTTGCTTGATGGGCTTTTCGGAACAGGCACTGGTTCCACTGTTTCTGTGTAAGAATTCAGGCAATACAAATGTAGCTCTGTGTCTCTGTATTTTCGAGTGATATATAGGTAACAAGTAATGATGGCGCTTCATTTCAGGGAAAATGTGGGACTTCTTGGATTGACTCGAGTGGGAAGTCGAAGAGTTGTTCAAATTTCTGCTGGTTTCATGATATTCTTCTCTATGCTTGGTTAGCATATCCACACACATGGTCTATCTGTCAGCCAATCACTGTACATATTCCTTTATTTTTCCAACTTATATTTTTCTGTTTTATGCAGGGAAATTTGGTGCTGTTTTTGCATCAATACCTTTCCCAATATATGCTGCACTATACTGTGTTCTGTTTGGCCTTGTAGGTATGCGATTATTTTCAGATAACATCAAATTAGTTTATGACTTTCTCCAGATAGTAAGGTTGATTTCTCCTTTGCAGGCTCAGTTGGATTATCATTTCTTCAATTCACAAATTTGAATTGTATGAGGAATCTCATAATAACAGGTCTTTCACTTTTCCTTGGGATATCAATACCACAATTTTTCAATGAATATTGGTATCCAGCTCGTCATGGTCTTGTTAATACCAACGCAGGATGGGTAAGTACTGTTGGAATTACATGCAACTTCAGTTATAGTAGTAATTTGAAACTGTTTGTACTCTTGTCTAGTTGTCGTAACTTAATGTTTATCGTTACTCCATATGTGTTATACATGATTTGTAATAGACTAACTTGATGAAAGCATAGAGTAACTGGTTAATAGACCTAAAAAAGTTAAAATGTAACTGGTTAGGATTCTCTTGAGCCGAGAGTATATCGGAAACAGTCTCTCTACCTCCGTGAGGTAGTGGTAAGGTCTGCCTACACATTACCCTCCCCAGACCCCACACTGTGGAAATATACTGGATATGTTGTTGTTGCAACTGGTTAGGATTATTGATGGATTACATTATTGTCCGAATCAAGTCATGGTTATATGTTGCATTAATACTGTCTTTGGAAGCATAATTTTAATGTGTTTTAAGATCTGAAAACTGTTTTTGGTGTTTCGCTTTGCAGTTCAATGCAATCGTAAACACCATATTCACGTCGCCTCCAATGGTGGGGTTAATAGTTGCGGTGTTTCTTGACAACACATTGGAAGTGGAGAAAGCAAAGAAAGACCGAGGCATGCCATGGTGGGTGAAGTTCAGAACTTTCAGAGGTGATAACCGAAATGAAGAGTTCTATACATTGCCATTCAATCTCAATCGATTCTTTCCACCTACGTAGCAAGTGTGAAAATAACACTCCAGGGAAAAGCTTAGTTCTCTTTTTGCAGTTAACATGATAGATCAAAGTCTCAGAATGGGTCTCTAGTATCATTTTATTTACACACATGATCCATCACAAGCTAATTTTTGTAACCTGAATTTCTTCGATTTTTTGTGGGCATTGGGTAGCAAGGTCCCAGGTAGAAATCTGTAGAGCTTACTGATCAATGCTGTGTAGCTATTGCACTTCGTTTAATAAGGAAAAAAAAATAATCTCCCTCTCACTCTTGCCTTTAAAGTTTGAACATGTTCTTTTGAAGGGTCTTCAGCAGCTTTGACTATGTAAAGAATGAGACTTTTTAAGATTCATACTATAAATACTGAGCTAACTGAATGAAAGTCTTTACCCTTAAAGCTGGAAAAAACAGATTTTTACCTCTTTGTAGTCAGACTAATAGCTTGTTTGGCCAGGCTAAAAAATGAGCTTATTTTGAAAATTACTTTTTGAAAAGTTACTTTCGGAGAGAATAGTTTGTCTTTGGCTAATCAATCGATATAAAAGCATTCACCTCAGAAATTACTATATATTAAAAAGCTATTATTTTTAAGAAATATTTATATATTAATATCCTACTTATTAGATTTAGAATAAGATTATTTTTGGTATATAATACATTTTGCTAAGAGTATTTTTGGTAAGAAAAAAAGCCAAAATTATTTTTGTTTCTACTTCTAGTGTGAATTATTTTTTCCTTCTTGTCAAAAAGTGATTTTACTTCTTCCCAAAAGTATGGTCAAACATCTTTTGTGAAGATGCCAAATTATTAAAAGGCAGGCAAAATGGCCTGTGTGCCACCTAAACTTACAAGATTTTAAAGTTGGTATATGAATTTTTGATTTTTATATTTTAGCACCTTAACTCATTAAACATACTTATTATAAACCCCTCCTCCATAGCGAATCTCAATTGCCTGACATAAATACTACGTCAGATGCTAAGACCATTTATTGTTAGCCATTTGTAATTGTGGGTCCCATCTTTTTTTAAAATCAATTTACCAATTATTTAATGTTTCTTCTCTTTCCTTTCTTCTTCGTTATATCTCCGCCATAACCTTGCCCCGACCAGCCACCATTTCCAAATTCCAATGGCAAAAGTCCAAATGATTGTACAAATTGGGGCATGGCGGAAAAAGCAAGAAAAGAAAGAAGAAATTGTAGGAATAGAAGGGAATCAAAGCATAGAGAAGGTGTGCAAAAGAAGCAAACAGGCAGTCAGGCACACTCCACCTTCTAACAACCCAAATTCATGCCAATATGCCATTATCGAAAAAATTCAGAATAGCTCCAACAAGGTTTCCCTTGGAAAAAATGGCATCTCGGCGATAATCGTTAAAATTGAAACTAACAGACCCCTATAAACACCTATTAATTTCCACCCTAAAAGTTTCAAGCAATTTCGCGGTCCCAACAAAGAAGATCACCAAAATTACTGTACCACCATAGCTCTGCCATCCATTGAAAAAATGAGATAGTAAAATGATACTTTGTGGAGAAACGAGGACTAGCCAAGGGGTCGTTCAATGAAGAGAAAGGAGGTGGGGGTGGAGGAACGGGAAAAGGTGGGGAGAAAGAAAATAAGGGGGAGGGAGAGGGGGATAGGTAAAGAAGTAGATCAGAAAGGGGGTTACGGGAGGGATTTAGGATTTTTATTATTTTTTGTCTTTTATTTACTTTTTCTTTTTTTATTCAGATTTTGTATTTTTATTTTCCGGCAAAGGGCTAAATATATCCCTCTATTTTCGAAAATGGTCTAAAAATAACCCTCGTTATACTATTGGGTTATCTATACCGTTGCAGTCATACTTTGGCTTCAAATATATCCCTCATTTAAACGGAGGAACATGTGTCATCGTCCCGTTGGTAATTCTAAATACTTCCTAATTAATTAAAAAGATGCATTACTCATACTCGAAAACTTAATTTATTTTTGTAAAAACTGAAAAAAACTAAAAAATATTTTTACTAAAAACTGAAAAAAATAAAAAACTTTTTTTCTAGTTTTTACAAAAAATAACTGCTTTAAAAAAACTGAAAAATATTTTCTAAAATAATATTTTTGTAAAAACTGAAAAATAATTTTCTAAAGCAATTAAAAACTGAAAAAAACTGAACTATTTTTAACTAAAAACTGGAAAAAAAAATTAGTTTTTACAAAAACATTGCTTTAGAAAATTACTTTTTAGTTTTTTTCAGTTTTTAAAAAAGTATTGTTTTAGAAAATATTTTTCAGTTTTTTTTAAAGCATTGTTTTTTTGTAAAAACTGGAAAAAACATATTTTCGTTTTTTCAGTTTTTAGTAAAATAAAATCAGTTTTTTCCAGTTTTTTACAAAAAAAATTGCTTTAGAAAATTAATTTTCAGCTCTTTTTTTCAGTTTTTACAAAAATATTGTTTTAGAAAATATTTTTCAGTTTTTTCTAAAGCAGATTTTTTGTAAAAAATTGAAAACAAAAATCGTTTTTTGCAGTTTTTAGTAAAAATAATTTCAGCTTTTTTCATTTTTACAAAAAAAAAATGCTTTAAAAAATTATTTTTCGGGTATGGATAATGAGTCTTTTTAATTAATTAAGAGATATTTAGAATTAACCCACATGACGATGACACGTATCCCTCCGTTTAAATGAAGGATATATTTGAACACAAAGTATGGCTGCAGGGGTATAGATAACCCAATAGTATAACGAGAGATATTTTTAGATCATTTTCGAAAATAAAGAGGTATATTTGACCCTTTGCCCTTTTTTTTTACATAGAGTAATTCGAACCACGTGCTTTTTCGACGTGATTAGCATGTACTTTGACCACGTCAGCTGTACCACTTCCATGTAAGCATAGTCAAAAGTAAAATGTGCTTACTTATAAGCAATAAGTTGAGTTGAGGTGCTAGGAAAACCAAAAGTTTATATACCGACTTTAAAATGCGATGCAAGTTTAGTTGGCCGGAGGCCATTTTGCCTTACTAAAAAGGTAATATATATATTTGAACTGTCTTTTGACATAATTTGGTTTATTCCATGATTTCACTAAGCTGTCTATTGACATATACGGCCCAATGATTAGTTGATACTTCAACAACAACAACAAATTTAGTGCAATCTTACAAGTACGGTCTCGGAAGATAATGTACGTAACCTTATTCCTACCTTGTGAAAATAAAGTTAAAGAGATTATTTCTGATAGACCTCAATGACCAGTTGATACATTACTTGAAAATCTTATCACATCTATGCTATTTTTCTACTTCCAATATGTAAAACAATATAACATATATATATATACTAGTCTTAGTATACGCGCATTGCGCGTGTACCTAATCAATGAGTATGATTATTGTTTTTAAATTATATAAATATTATTAAAAAATATATTTGAGTTGTAAAAAAAAAGATTAAAGGAAAAAGTTAAATCTCATATAAAATGATCAAGGTACGATATTTAACTAACTCCACAAATGAAGAAATCGTGCATAAAAATCTTCAAATGTCTTACTGAATTATTCACATATTAATAAATTTCATCAAAATGACATGAATGTCACTTTTTCAATAAATTGACTTGCATCTGATTTATAGCAAACCTTTCCATTGGTATTCTCTTAATTGAAGAGTTAATATTAATTAATTAAATTCTTATCTCTCAATCACCCTATTTAAGAAGCTATTAGGCCGTTAGCTAGCTCAAGTTACTTACTACTGCGTTATTATGTAAATCAAGCTATATTTTTTCCACGAGAAAGCATTGGAAATGAATTTGAAATTAGAAGTTTATATAAATTCATTCAAATAATTATCGGATGTTATTTTATAAGTGGAATTAGTATTTAATTGATATGTCTCCCTTCTATAATTTGATAACTTTTTTATTTTATTCAAACAATGTGCAACTCTTTGATAAGATAATTAAAGAGTGAAAGTATTAAGCAACAAAGAGTTTAGATTAATAATTAAAACTTGGATCATAAGTGGTTAATGTTATGTTAATATGCTAATAAAAAGCTTATAAGAATATTTTTATTCTCAGCTCTATGTGAGTAAAGCATGCACATGCAAGAGGAAACCACCCTCTTGCAAGTGTTCTGGAGGATCGTTTATTGAGAGAATATAAAGTAAACCCTTAATTAATTATAAAATTTTAAATATTAGGACTTCTTACATAGTTCAAATAATATAGAATTCAATATACAAAATATTAGTTGATTTTAAAGTTTAAAATATTAGGAAATAATTAAATAAAATTATGTCTAATGTGAAATTTATTTTTCAAGGGTAAAAGAGAAGGTCAATATATCGTGTTGTAATTACATACTTCTAATAGTAAAATAAAATAAAGATTCGTTACTTACGTCATTATCATATTTGTAGTTTGTTTTTTTTACCAATTCCAATGTTAAAAAACTTACGTAATGTTTGTAAATGTAAATTCGTTTTTTATTTGTGAACAAACTAACTTGTTCTTGAGCATAATATTATTATTGCTAAAATGGAACTATCTAAACAAAAGGGAAATATAATTTATGCACTCCAATAATTATTGGTGTACTAAAATAGAGCTAATCTTAAGAAAAGTTTCCAATGTCTCGCTAGTTAACCGATAAAGGAATACCAAAGTAAATAACATTAGGATTTTTAGCTCTTACATAAGTCCACTAAGGAAGGATTTAGTAGGAGAAATTTTAGTTGATTTCAAACTCCAAAATATTAGGAAAATATTTTAGATTATAGCTCAAATATGGAATAATTTAATAAGCAAAATTTTAATAGGCTTCTGTCACGATCCCAAATTCCCTTCGTAGGATATCGTGATGGCACCTAGTTNATAATGCATAGAATAAAAGAAACCAAGTTTCAACTAAACAGGTAAAACAATAAGTAAGAAAAGATCAAACAAATTTGAAGTATATATTTCAGATCAATGATGAAGAATATAACAAGATAAAATAATTTAATAAATGCGCAACAGTGATCTACACAATTTAAAAATATAATCTTTCGCAATTTAGCCCGTGTACACATTTGTCACCTCGTACACACGACTTTCAACATATTTCAATAATCACATCAATACCAATCCTAGGAAATATTTTCCCCACACAAGGTTAGACAAGTCACTTACCTCGACTTGCTCCAATTTAACCAATTATTATGCTTTTTCCTCGATTTTCCGACTCCGATCGACTCGTATCTAGTCATAATTAATTCGATACAATCAACATAAATTATAGTAATCAATTTCATAAGAAAATATTATATTTTCAATAAAATCGGAAATTAGTTCAAACTTTGCCCGTGGGGCCACATCTAGGAATCCGGCGAAACTTAAAATCCGACAACCCATTCAATTACGAGTCCACCCATACTAATTTTACCAAAATCCGATAACAACTCGACCTCCAAATCTTAAATTGTTATTTTTGGAAGATTTTACAAAAATCTTAATTTTTCTTCCATAAATTCACGGATTCATGATGTAAATGAGTATGGAATCATGAAATATAATCAATATAGGATAAGGAACACTTACCCCAATGTTATCCCATGAAAATCACCCAAAAATCGCCCAAGAACCGTGCTCCAAAAATCCAAAATGAAATGAATGAAATGACCATTTTTGGTCCTTAAGTTTCTGCCAATCAATCACTAAAAGTCCATTTCCCGTCACTAAAAGTCCATTTTTCGTCACTAAAAGTCCACCAGAAACTGCTCTATCAGTCTTCCTTCAATTGATCATAACTTCATGTACAAATGTCCAAATAATAAATGGTTTAACTTTTTGGAAACTATAATCCAACGACTACAACTTTCAAGTTTTGAAAATATTCTTATTGCTTATGAATTACGAGATATAAGCTTCCAAAGTTGCCTCCACGCATCAGAAATTTCTGGCGAAACTGCTCTACCAGCCTTTATTCAATCCGTCATAACTTTCTGTACAAATGTCCAAATAATAAATGGTTTAACTTTCTGGAAACTATAATCAAATGACTAAAACTTTTATGTTTTGAAATTTTTCTGATTCCTTATACATTGAGAGATATAAGCTTCCAAAGTTGGCTCCACGCACGAAATTTCTGCAACAGAAATTTCCAACTCTTTGTCCGAAATCCATTCGNATTGCAAATAATATCTCGTGGAATCAAAACAGAATTTCCTTCAACTTTATGAAAATCACAACAATTAATCGAAAGTAACTATGACCATAAATCAATATCAACAATGGCACTACCANCGAAACACATCAAATCAATTCGGAATGACTTCAAATTTTGCACACAAGTCATAAATGACATAACTAAGCTATGAAAATTTCAGAATCGGATTTCGACATCGATATCAAAAAGTCAACCCCCCGGTCAAACTTCCCAAAAATTCAACTTTTGGCATTTAAGCCTAATTCCACTACGGACTTCCAAATAAAATTCCGATCATGCTCCTAAGTCCAAAATCACCATATGGATCTGTTGTAATTATCAAAATTTTATTCCGGAGTCGTTTGCACATAATTTGACATCCGGTCACTATTTGAACTTAAACTTTTAATTTTTCATCAAAATTCCATATCTCAGGCTAGGGACCTCAGAATTTGATTCCGGACATACTCCTAAGTCCCAAATCACGATACGGACCTACCAAAACTATCAAAATACTGATCCGAGTCCGTTTGCTCAAAATGTTGACCAAAGTCAACTCCGTTGAGTTTTAAAGCTCTAATTCACATTTTAATTCATTTTTCAACTGAAAACTTTCTGAAAAATTTTACGGACTGCGCACGTAAGTCGAGGAATGATAAATAGTACTTTTTAAGGTCTTAGAATACAAAATTTATTATTAAATTTAAAGATGACATTTTGGGTCATCACAGTTTCAAAGTCCTAAATATTAGGAAAGTAAATTAAATTATAATTTTGTCCAATGTAAAATCAATTTTAAAGGGTAAAAAAGGTGAATGATATTTCACTAAGGGCCTTCGTGCTTTTAATATATATATATATATATATATATATATATATATATATATATCTCTCGTGTGGTTTAACTTATCAGAGATGACCTCATATTCTTTTTTTCTTGAAAAAAAAATCTATATATAGGGGATTAGGTAAGGGGACGCACACCTACTTTGTGTGACATTGTTATCAATATCTATATACATACCAAGATGCAGCTAGACATATGATTCTATCAAATTTTAAAAAATATG
>AWOL01S0105961.1:23240-39045 GCA_000715115.1 Nicotiana otophora | reverse complement strand
ATATATATATATATATATATATATATATAGCATCCCTAGTAAAACCTTTGTATAACAACATCCATATATAACAACTATTCACTATAAAAGCCTAGTTTTTTTCAAAATCGATTTTATGTTATATTTTACCTCTCTATAACAGCAACAACCATCTTTATGACATTGTGCTCTTTGTAAAATTACCCTTATATAACAACCATGTAGATTATTTAAGATTATTACTATCAATAATTCTAAATATTTTAATCAAATATTTTATAACTTTAATGTATAACTTATAATAGAAATATATATTATCTTAAGGATAGCAGTACGTTCCATGAAGATATGCACATCATAAATTTTCTTATTTGAAGATCTACAAATGATATATTTTGCATTAGAAAAATGCCAAAAGATACTTAAAAGGTCTATTTGTACTTTTTGAAAATATGCACATCATTCTTTTTTTTATTTTAAGATTTATACATGATATATTTTACATTGGACAATGTCAATAATATGTAAACGTAATCTATTTATATTTTTTAAGATATGCACACAATAATTTTTTATTTGAAGAGATTTGCACGTGATACTCTTTGGATGTTTAAATATTTGAGTGAATTTCTCTTTGTGCATAGGTAATAAAATTTGAAGAACTCACTAATGTTATTAGTTTAGAAACTTCAAGCTATTCCTTTGATTTTTTTCATGCTATATGGGGTCTAAACGTCAAGCTATTCCTTTGGAAACAAAGGTAGCATTGTGCCAATACAAAAAAGATAATCCTACCATCACTCATGAATAACTAAAGGAGAAATTTGCACTTGCTATGTAACGACCCAACCGGTCATTTTGACTTTTAGAACCCCGTTTTCCTAAATAAAACTCCCTACATGTGCTTATAATAAATTATGACTTGCAGGGATGGTTGGTTCGGGATTTGGAAGTGTTTGGGTTGAAATCGGAACACCTGGTTCCTTAAGTTGGCTTTAAAAGGCCAAGTTTGACTTCGGTCAATATTTTGAAAAAACGACCCCGGAATAGAATTTTGACGATTCCAACAACTCTGTATAGTAATTTTGGACTTAGGAGCATGTTCGGAATTTTATTTGGAAGTTCGTAGTTAAAATAGGCTTGAAATGGCTAAAACAGAAATTTAAGTTTTAAAGTTTGACCGGGGAGTTGACTTTTTGATATCGGGGTCGAAATCCAGTTCCGAAAATTTTCATAGCTTCGTTATGTCATATATGAGTTGTGTGCAAAATTTTTGAGGTCAATCGAATTTGATTTGATAGGTTTCGGTACAGAATGTAGAAGTTGAAATTTTTTAGTTTCATTAAGCTTGAATTAGAGCATAATTCATGATTTTAGCATCGTTTTATGTGATTTGAGGTTTTAAATAAGTTCGTATGATATATTAGGATTTGTTGGTATATTTGGTAGAGATACCGAGGGCCTCGGGTGAGTTTCATATGGTTAACGGATCAAAAGTTGGACTTAAAACAACTGCGGTAATTTTTCTCTTATGCTGGAAATTCTGGCCCAAGAGCGAGGCCCAGGATCGAGACCCAAGATTGAGGCCATGATCGAGGGTCATGATCGAAGACAGGGTCTCGAGGGTCATGATCGAGAGCCATGATCAAAGACAAAGGCTCGGGGGTTATGATCGAAGCCACGATCGAGGCCGAGGATTAAGGCCATGATCGAAGCCACGATCGAGGCCGAGGATCGAGGACCTAAGCTCGAGGTCCATGATCGAACCACGATCGAGGACGAGGATCGAGGTCATGATCGAGGGCTGCCTGAGCAAAATTATAAAGGAGGGCATTCGTTCCATTCGCTATTTTTAACAAATTGGAGCTTGAGCAGAGGTGATTGTTGATAGATTTTCAAGGAAAAGATATTGGGGTAAGTGCTTCTAACTCGTATTTGGTCAATATACACGATTATATCATTATTTTCACCATTTAATTAATGTTTTGAGATTGAAATTTTGGAAAGTTGTAGAAATCTCATAGAAATTAATTTTTGAGATTTCGGTATCGATTCAGAGTCAGATTTGAGTGAAACCGGTCTAGTTGGACTCATAATTGAATGGGTTATCGGATTTCATAACTTTCGCCGAATTCCGATACGTAGGCCCACGGACGAATTTTTTATTAATTTCAGATTGTTTTATTAAAAATGTAGTATTTGCTTATGAAATTGATTCTATAATTTTTGGTGACTATAACGAATTATTTTTGGTTAGATTCGAGCCATTCAAAGTTGGATAATCGAGGAAAGGGTATACTAGTAGATTAAATTAGAGCAAGACGAGGTAAGACTCTTGTCTAATCTTATGAGGGGGGAATTACCCTATAAGTAATTAAAGTAATAATTGTTGATAATTGTGGGGGCTATGTACTCACGAGGTAACGAGAGTCCGTGCATAACTACTATTAATGCTAAAGTCCGGGTAGTTTAGCACGCAAAACATGAATTACTTGTGTAAATTATATTTTTTGTTTAATTAATATTATTTGATATATATATTGAATTGTTAGATTAAAAAAATATTAAATGATAAAAATTTCCTATGCTTGATTTTCTATTTAAATTAATTAATTGTTAAGAGAAATTGTTCTTCCTCCTAAATTTATTAATTGTTCTTCCTCCTGAATTTATCTTATAATACATATACTCTCATTCCGGAGGTACATAAGAAAATATCCTCCTTTCTTGTGGTGCGGGTCGAACGCCTCGGCAGGATAGATGCGTCTATAGATCGTGTCGCACGTCCCTCTGCAGTATACACGAAACTCTGGATCGGGCCGTACGACCTCGGCAGAAATCATGCCTAATAATAAAAATTATGCGATACTTTAATTGCAGCTTGTAAATTTAATTAATAGATTGAGAATTGTTGCATCTAAAGGAATTTAATTGATAAATTGGAAATTTATTGGAATTAAAGAAATCTAATTATTTCTGTTGGTTAAAGAAAATCATTGTAAATTCTATAAATCATGTTGATCTGGACATTGCTATCTTTATTTTATTTATTATTATTGACTCTTAGTGAGTATCAAAGTCGGTCATCTTGTCTCTACCTCTTCGAAATTAGGCTTGATACTTACTGGGTACACGTTGTTTTCGTACTTATATTGCACTTGCTACACATTTTATTATGCAGGTACTTATATGTTTAGCGGCCTTGTAGGCGCTGAGGTTGGTTAATAATTGTGGGGACATAGGTGAGCTGCATTTTGTATTACGATCCGCAACCAACAGAGTTTCCTTCAGAATTATTATATTTTTCTGTCTAATTTGTACTCTGGACAGATACTGTATTTTATTTTTAATTTCCTAGTAAATGCTCATGCACTTATGACACCGGGTTTTGCGAATGGTTATGAATTGTTTAGAAATTTAGTTGCTAAAAATATTTATCATTTACTCTGAGTTTTATCTTTATTATTTCATTGAAGCAATTTTGATTTCAAAAATACTAAAAGAGGATTTAATTAACTATATAGTGTTGGCTTGCCTGACAGCGGTGTCCGGTACCATCACGACCTTAAATGGATTTTGAGTCATGACATGCTAGTCACCAAACAGTCAGCGACATTCTTAATAAGAAGAAAAAGTATATAGAGGCGGCTAAGAAAGTAGAAGTTGTTCAAAGGCATGTACAAAGTAAGAGATTGCTCGAATGTGAGCATCCAGAGGTATATATAGAAAAAAGTTATTTAAACTTTTGTTTACCCAAAAACTAATTAATTAAGATTAACCAGATCGACAAAGCATACAGATTTGGTTTACTCAAGCAAGGGAAAATCATGTCATCTTTACAGATGCAACCATTGTCGTCAAAGCTCTTGATTCTGCAGAATCTATAGGTATTAACATACTAGAGAGAGAAAATTTCTCTGCCTCTAGTGGGTGGATCTTACGTTTCAAACGACGACATGGCATCAAATCTTACCGTTTTCATGGTGAGGCTGAAAGCGCACCCATCCAAGACCTTCCTACTTTCTGTACTAAGCTTCAAGAAGTAATAAAAGATTATGCACTTAGAGATGTCTTCAACTGTGATGAGACTGGTCTTTTCTTTCGTATGGCTCCCAACAAGACTCTTGCTCAAGTACCAAAGAGCGGAAGTAAGAAAGACAAATTCATAATCACCGCAATGTTAATGTGCAATGCTCTGGGTAAGATATATTTTTAGAAATAGATTTAGTTTATTGAAATTTCTTAAAAGTTAAATGCTTAATTGTTTCAAACTAGTATTGATGTTGTTCATTTATTTCTTTGAAATATTTAACTTGATTCTTAGTTGATTGATTTATATTAAAAACTTATAAATTTAAACTCAAAACAAAATCCAAATTTTTATTAAATTATTTTTTTAACTTGTACTCTATTGCAAGGATAGAGAAACTAAAATATCTAGTGATTGGAACTGTTGCTAAACCTCATTGTTATAAGATATAGATATGGCCTCTCCGCCACACATCAATTATTTTTACAACAAGAAAGCATGGATGACTCGTGAAATTTTAAAAAAAAAATATCCTTAGTCTAAATGCTAAATTTGAAGATGAAAATCACAAGATTCTTTTGTTGATGGACAATGCTACTCCTCATGACATCGAGTAATACG
This sequence comes from Nicotiana otophora, assembly GCA_000715115.1. Classification (NCBI taxonomy): domain Eukaryota; kingdom Viridiplantae; phylum Streptophyta; class Magnoliopsida; order Solanales; family Solanaceae; genus Nicotiana; species Nicotiana otophora. Next base: position 34,415 of record AWOL01S0105961.1, on the reverse strand, counting down.
AAAGTCAATTAACACATAATAAGGTATTTGTTGTAGCCTTGATCATATTTTTTTAATGGTGCTATTGTGCTAACATTGAATTATTCAGGTTCATCATTTCCCACCTAATACGACATCACACTTTCAACCTGTTGATGCTGGTATAATTGTAAATTTTAAAGTTAAATACAAAAACCGCTTCATCAAGCATTTGATCGATGAATATGAGCGCAATGGGAGATATCCATTATCTAGTGACAATACGTTTAATATGAGATAAGCTATTAACATTCTAGTAGAAGCATGGAATGATGTGAAGGCATCCACCATTCTCCATTATTGGAAAAGGAGTGGAATCCTACCTACAGATGACAATCCCAATATTGATAGTGAAAGCATTGAACTAGTCGAAGATGTTGGGAATGTATCATCACTTATACCTCAAATTCCATCTGATAACATCAATGAGACGGTAGATGCTACCACATATGTGCAATTTGATGCAACGCTTCCAATCATTGAGGCTTTCACTGATGAAGATATTATTGCCCAATTTATTGGAGTGGAAGAAGAAGACAATGTGGAGGCAGATGAAAGTGTTGACGAAGAACATCAACCTACTGCTATTTAGACTGAGGTAGAAAATTAAATTGTTAAGCTCTTAGATTGACTTCAAGAAAAAGCAATTGGATATCCTTTTGCTGAAAGTTTGGATTCAAATCTTTGCCGATACAAGCGTTATACCGCTAGTAAAAGACTAGAATCTACGAAACAAGCTACAATTATGAGGTTCTTCCATCAATCTTAAAAGGTTTAATTGTATGCCTTAGAGTTTAAATATTTGTAGGTTTAGTTATGAATTTTTTAATAATATATTAGATTTTGTTTAGCGTTTAATTCGTGAAATATGCATATCTTTGAAATTTAGAATTTAAATATTTTTTTTATATTTTATATGTAGTATTAAAATAGAAAATAAATAAATTTTTGGATAAATTTTGTCTATAACAGCCAAAATATATTTAGACACCAAATGTTGTTATAGGTGTATAACAGTCATTCACTATAAAAATAAAAAAATATCGAAAACAATAATGTTATTATAGAGAGGTTTGACTGCATTCTATATTTCTATTACTTCAAACGCATTACATTGAAGTACTTATGGTTGTCTTTAAGGCTTTATTGAACACATAATAAGACAATTGAAATTTCAATGATACAAGATGACATATTTGTTTGACCAAAAAGTATAACTTTCGGTTAAAACTATTATATTTATATAATCATGGGTTAAACCTAGTTAATGATAATATCTCTAAATGCGGATCCTGAAAGTGTGGATAATGTGGGACAAATTTAGTCGGAGATTGACAATAATAGAGGAATAACTAGCAATAAATAACAATAAATGGTATTTAAGTAAATAGGAGGAGTGGTTCACCCAATAAAGAATGAACTAGATGATTGCTCCTCCTGACAATGATGAGTGACAGATAAATCCTAGAATGTTCGAACTATTCTCGGATCTGATGGAAAAGTATGGAATAATATGAACAAAAATCTTGATAAAAAGGTAATATTTTTATCTTTGCTAGAGAGAGAGAATCTTTCTCAGAAATCTGTTCTTATCATGTCAATATTACCCCATTTTCCATATCTTTTGTCCTCTTTATATGGGATATATCTCTAGTAAACACTAATAGTACATGTGCAGAGAATATTCTTTAGAATATTCCCTCTATTATCTTATTCTAACAACTAGCCATTACGATTATTTCCGCGGACTTCGTCCTCGATCATTATAAGCATCCCGACCACGAGCTTCGCCATTTACTGATCGACCTCGACTAATTTTTCCTCAATACTTCATCGCCCTAAATGTTCCGTGATAGATTTATACCAATACAGTTAGTCCCTCCGCTTATTGAGGTCGTCCTCAGATGACCTTGATGAGCGAACTTTGTTGGTTATGGTCGAGAAGAGTGGACGAGTGGGTCGGGTAGTTTAGTTTGGGACAAGCTGGAACCGTGGCTTTCCGTGAGCCGCAACTTTTGGGGTTGCATCATTTCTGCGCTAGAATGACATCGTGACATCATGCATCATTATGGAGCATTTTCCCGATGCTTTGCGTTATTTCCCGTGCGACTGTCAGTTGGAGCTTCTGTCTCGATTCCAGTGCTGGATAATGATGGCATAATCTCTCGGTTTTAATGCCTGGACTCTTATAAATAGATATGTGATGACATTCATTTGCTCTTTACGTGTTTTTCTCATCAAAACCTTGTGACTTCTTCTCCTTCCTCCCTTGTTGTGTGTCTTGTTTCCTGGTCTTAGTGCTTCATGTTGCTTCTAATCCTTCTTTACCAGAATATCCTTTCTCTCATCGCAAATATGGCTAATGTATCCTCTGGTTTCGGTGTGGGTACTGACCTTGTCCCTTTGGCGGTGCTTATGCCTCCTCACGCTGATGGCGTCTCTATCGCCATTGAAGAAGAGAACTTTCCTACGGTGGAGGAAATAATTTCTCGTAGCGAGAAAGTTAGGTCTGATTTTTCGAAGGCGCCGGAAGGCAATCCCGAGTTTTCTTAGTCGGTGATGAAAGGGGCCGATCTAGCAGAGCTTAGGGCAAAATTCAGCATTCATGCCCGCATCGATTTGGTCCCAGCAGGGCGTGATGTGGTACAAATCCATCGCCACGGGTATTGCGCGTTCTATGCATACCCCTTCCAGGTCGACTACGTTCTTCCTCTTCTCCCATTGGCGGTGGAATTCTGTCGCTACTATGGCGTGTGTCCGGCTCAACTCGCCCCATATATCTACAAGCTCATTAGGATGCTTACTAAATTTACGGAGTTATCAGGGGTCGAGATCACACTCTGGCATCAGATGAATCTCTCCGCCCCTAGTTTCTATTTGGGGATAATGTTGAACCTTCACCATCGAGGAGGCAAATGCATGGTGGAGAAGATCGACGATAAGGCAAATCGTCAATTCTGGCACAACTTCTTCTTTGTCAGAACCGAAGACGTGGTGGCCAATGCGGACGGCTTCCTTGAGACTTGGAACTATACTCGTAAGTGTCTATTCTTCTTTTGTTAAAACATTTGATATGTCTACTTTTGTCGTAGGTTATGAAATTTTATCCCTTCTTTGTGCAGCCAAGACTACGCCTCCTCCTTTGGTTGGGGACATTTATGACTGGGTTGGCCAAATTCCGCCTCACATCGTGGGAATTCGTGAGTGGTCGGGATTTTTCAAGAAATTCGGGCATGCTCCTTCCTTGGCCGGTGAGTTTATCTATATATGTTTTTGCTATGTTGGCCTCATAGTCGCCTACATATTGTAGTTTACTCTAGGTGATGATGATAACCTTGCTTTGATGTTTTCTTTTTCAGCCTGAGGAACTTTGAAGAGGCTGATGGCTCATCCTCCTGTGTTTCGTAAGAGGAAGGGTGCCTCTTCTTTGGCGTTTATTCCCGATGTGACCGCGGCCAAGTCTGCTCGGTCGACGGCCCCATCTACTGCTGCCTCAGCATCAGTTTCTTCTCTGCATGCAGATATTTCGACTGCAAAGCTTCTGGCTTCCCCTTGCATCGTCTAGTGAATGAGGACGAGGATGAGGAGGAGTCGCCGAGCGATGGGAATTTGGTTCCCCATAAGAGAAGATCGGTGGACGTTAGTGATGGGGTCGCCCGAGCTATGGATTTAGTGAGGGATAATTTTGTCATCCGTAAGACGGCGACCATAATACCTGAGGATGATGTCGAACTGGCATCTGATGTTCCGATATCGGCGAAGGACATTGAGGGCATACCTCTTCCTTTTGCGGTGGTAGGAACCGAAGGGCCGACCGTTGTAGCTTCTGATAATTTGCGGTAGGAGGGACCGTTGACTTCACAGCCGGCTAACGATGCTTCTTTGTCGGCCGAGGGGAGAGGCAAAGGCGTTGCCGAGGATAGCTATGAGACGGGTTATGATCTCAATGCTAACGAGATGAGGATGATGGAGGGGGGATTTACCCAACTAGAGTTGATACTGGAGGGGTCCACGTAGACAATTGCGATCCCCATGGATTGGGATTTATTAAAAGATACTAAGAATGTGGTTCCTCACCTCGGTCCTCTTTGTTCCGATGTAGAGAGTCAAACTCTCCAAGAGCTGAAAGATGCTACCTTATCGAGGAGCATAGCCGACCTCGCTCTCAGGGTAAGTGTTTCGACGCTTCTGTTCATTATTTTCTCAATGTTTAGGCTTTGTTCTTACTCTTGTCTGTTTTCTTTTTCTTTCTTTTTCATATCGTGATCTTGGAAATTGAAAGAGCCCAAATAGAGGAGCGTCGTAAGGCTTTATGTAGGCGGTTTGGTGAGAGCAAAAATTTCCAGGCTCTTCGAGATGAACTGAAGGAGAAGGATGACGAGCTGGTGAGGGTCATCGAAAACTGCAGCGTCTCGAGGTGACGCGGAGAAATAAAGAGGAAGAGCTCGAGGTTAGCAGGGGGTTGAAGCCTAGTGCGGCGATCTCCAAGCCTAAGTGGTTTCTCTACGCGCCCAACTTGAGGAGTGGCAATTCAAAGCGGATTCTCTAAGCGGCGAGGTCGCCGAGAAGGCAGAGGACCTTGAGAAAGTTAAGTTTGCTTGGTCGAAGACTTTGAGGAAGGCGAAATCTTTGGAGGTAGTGATCCGTATTTTTCGCTCTGAGCGAGAAAGTGGCTTGGAGATGTGCAGGCTTAAAGAAGAGCGGCTTGATAGGAGGATTGGGGAGTTAGAGAAAGACAACTCCCTTCGTCAGGACTAGGTGGCCGCCTTAGAGGCCGAGAAGGTTGAAAACGCGTGCACAGCCATCATCTTCTTACACATCAGGTTTCCCATGTTCCCTGGGGCCTGTACGAGGAATGGATTCACGTTGAGGCCCAGTTGGACGTATTTCGAAATTTGCATGCGGCGGGGTCTATTCCTGGGGACGCCCTTGAAGATACTCGTGTTAAGGCCCATGAAGCTCAAATCACTTGCGGATATGATCCTGCTACGCCAGAGGCCGGTGACGATGAAAGGGACGCGGATGTGAACCAGATTGAAGAGGACGCCTGGTACGAGGACGCGTACCCTAAGGGCAGTTGTGATGGTAAGTGTTACACCCCATGTGTTTTGTACGTGAAAATACATCGTAAGTCAATTGATATATGCTCGAAAATGAGATACTCTTTGAAAGTATATGAAGTCATTTAATGTTGTTACACCTCGTATTTCAGAAGTCACTGTCATTATAGGATTATCTAATTTAAGCTCAAAAAGGACGAAATCCTTCTACAAGTATAAGAATGGTTTACCGAAGTCTTAAGTAAGTTAAGATGAATAAGAGACTTGTTAATCATGATTTAAATGATTTTAAAGTCATGATATGACTATATATGATGTTTGTATATAAAATATAAAGTTTGAGAAAAATCGGATTTAAGTTGCGTAAAAATCGAGCTAAGATTTGTCCTGTAACAAGCCATTTTGAGATATTAAATTCGTAAGCTTTATGATGTAATTTTGGGACATATATCATACAGAAATGAAGGTATTTGAACCTAGTTTCCAACGGTCCAAACCATTTATTCATACGATATCGGGGTAGAGAAATATAGATTTTTAAAGTAGGGTCGCCAAGTCACATCGCCGCACTTCGGAGAAACTGGCAGGTTTATAGGCCAAGTTGTGATGAAGTTTTCTCCCAATATATTGGGAGTTACAGGTAGATATTTATATGGAATTAAATCTACATGTATGTAGTTTCTAACTCTACAACCCGTTCGTCAAAACGTCATCGGTATAGAGAGATATTTATCTTTTTGCGAGACTGCGTAGGAAGCCCCTATGGGACCCACTTGGTCGGGGCCCGACCTTCACTTATTCTTATCTCGTTTTTGGGATGAGATTTGCTCATTTTTCTTCCTGCTTCCAGCCTCACACTCTCCAAATCCTCCCAAACAGTTCCCCAAAGGCTCCAAACAAATTCTAAAGAAATACATCATAATCAAACATCAAAGTTAGCCTAAGTGAAGAAAAGAGTCTTTATGGTGTTGTGATATGATTAAGGGTGCTTGTAAGCTAAGGGAAGCTTTGGTTCGAGGTTTCCCAGATTATTTAAGGTATGTATTTATATTTCTTGGGATTAATCTTATCTATGTGTTGGTTAAGTTATTTGGATGAAGGTTACAAGATAATACTTGAAAGGGAAAGAGATGTTGTTATCTTTTGTTGGGTTGTTTTAAGGCTATATAATATGTCGTTATGGCTGGAAAATGGTGAAAATAACTTTATTATGATATGGTTTCTGTTGTTATGCATGTATATATGTTGATCAAGTGAATTGATGAAAGAAACATATGAAACTTGAGATTGCAAGTGAAGATTAGCTTAAGTCACTTCTATGGTATTGTATTGACATTGAGGGATGTTATAAGCTAAATGTAACTTGTTTTTTGACTTGAAGCTACTGTAGGAGGTATGTATATTATGTTATTTTATGTGCTTAAGGTTATCTTGGCATTGATTAAGTTAAATGGATGGACTAGATATGAACTAGTGAATAAAGTTGCTAATTGAGGATAATTGGAGTTGTGGATTATTCTCTTTGTTATAAATATATGGTATAAGACTGGAATCATTAATGAATGACTTCATTATCATGTTAATGATATTGTTAAGTTAAATTAAGGAGTCTATAAGGGGTGATATGGGGTATATATGTTTCAATCGGAGCTTGTCGCTCGTCGTGAAGTAGTTGTGACTTGTTGTTGTTATATGGTGTCTTGTTATTGATAATTATGTATTGCTGGATTGCTCTAGTCATTGTTGTTAGTGTATGGTATTAGAGGAGGCTCATGTTACATGGGGAGATGCTGCCCATATTTATGTAAACAAGTTACTAGTTTAAGTTGCGGACTTAGCCTTTACTCAACACTAATTTTGAATCTCCTTATGCTATGGTAGATTGAGTTGAGTTGTTTGAAGAATTGCTTTGAAGGTATTAAGGACTCAATAGAGTTAAGGTATGTTAAGGCTATCTCTTCTTTCCTTTTGGCATGATCCATATGATACAAACGAAACGAGCAAATGCAGAACTTTCACAAATGATTCTATTCTTAGAAGTACTAGGGGTGCCTATATTCTTAATTCCCCATGTGTCCTATTATTCTATCGTCTGTTCATGGGTCTTACAAATACGTAAATTGATAAAGTTTATTTCATGATATTAACCGAAGGCATATTGATATTATGACATTACGAGAGATCTTATTGATTTACTTCATTATGCATTGCATTCATTTATACATGTATATTGACCCATGACCAAATGGCTTTATATACGCATATATTATATGTATATGGGATATGGGAAAAGGTTATGACGTTATATACGCACCACCACCTGATCAGATGGTCTACGATGATGATTTTGTCCAAAGAGGCCGAGATGATATGATGGGTTGCCATCATAGGCTTAATGATATTATGTACGCACATACCTATGCATGATGTGACATTTATACGCATATGCATGACATTCTAATTGTTTCATGATTCACAGATCTATTCAAATTTACATGTTGAGTTCTTTACTCCCTGTTTCTTTCATATCTTTTATATACTACTTGCATGCCTTACAAACTCGGTACTTTATTTGTACTGACGTCCCTTTGGCTTAGGGATGTTGCATTTCATGCTCGCAAGTCCTGATAGATAGGTTGAGAGTCCTCCTAGTAGGCTATCAGCTCAGTGAAAGGTGTTGGTGCACTCCACTTGCTCCGGAATTACCTATTTGCTCAGTATGATTTGGACATGTATTGATTAGTATGGCGGGGACCTCTCCCGACCTTTTTGACGTTTATGCACTCTTAGAGGCTTGTAGACATATTTCATGTATATGAATACTTGTATGGCCTTGTCGGCCTATGTTTTGAATGTACAAATGATCATGTCGGCCTTATAGGCCCGTATGTCATATGTATAAGTTTCTATATCATGTTGGGTCGTCTTATGTCTAGTATTTCCTTATATTTTATTATGGTTATCTCATGACGTCACTTATATCCCATTTACCCATGATAGTATGATAAGAAAGATATGTTATGTTGGTGCTCGGTTAGGTAAGGCAATGGGCGTCTGTCACATCCCATCGGTTTGGGTCATGACAGTGAGGGGCAAATGGTCAGCCGATGGCACCGTTGGTCCTGGTGGCGACCAATAGTTTTTCTTTTTTTTCATTTATTTTGCTGCAAACCTTTGAATTTTTTGTAGACGTCTTTACAAGCCTTTGTAAAAATATTCTACGTATGAAATGCCAACTTTGTTGCTTGTACATGATCCTTTTTCTTTGGTTCACGCATGTATGCTTTTTGATTTTCTTGGCCGTAATCATTTAGCTCGAATAAGGTTGAACACATCCTAAGTTTAATTGCGACTAAGGACCAGCAGGTGTTAGTTCGAACGGGGTCGAACCAAAACCTAAGTTTGATTATGGTCGAGGGCCAGTAGATGTTAGCTCGAACGAGGTCGAACATGTCCTATATTTAATTATGGTCGAGGGCCAGTTAGGTGTTAATTCGAACGAGGTCGAATATAACCTATGTTTAGTTATGGCTGAGGGCCAGATAGGTGTTAATTCGAACGAGGTCGAATATAACCTATGTTTAGTTATGGCCGAGGGCCAGTTAGGTGTTAATTCGAATGAGATCTAATATAACTTATGTTTAGTTATGGCCAAGTGCCAGTTAGGTGTTAATTCGAACAAGGTCGAATATAACCTATGTTTAGTTATGGTTGAGGTCCAGTTAGGTGTTAATTCGAACGAGGTCGAATATAACATATGTTTAGTTATGGTCGAGGGCCAGTAAGGTGTTAATTCAAACGAGGTCAAATATAACCTATGTTTAGTTAGATATGCCTCTATATGCGGCATTTGTTGATGTTATGATCTTTGAGGCAACATTGCCTTGGTTGTATATATGGAGAAATAGAAATAAACTTCATACATTTATGCTTTGTTCATACACTTAGAGAAATTTACATCTTTTTTCGGGCGTTGGCTGGTGTTCCTGTCCCAGTCCCGATTTATCTAGTCCCTTCATTGGTCGACCTGGAGAAGTCTTGAGATGTTGAGCAATGAACTAGTCGTCTTATGCCTCCGTCTATGTGCACTTCGACCTGAAGTGTCCCCTTCGTCGCCTCATTAATAACCTCCTTGAGAAAACCCAATTGGGACAAAACTCAAGTGAGGCAAAAAACAGTACGACTTGGGGGACGCTTTATCTCTTAAAAGTTGAAGTACTTGAGGTGGGTAATATTCCAGTTGTTTGGTTGTAGCTTTCTTTCCATTGTTTCTAGTTGGAATGACCCTTTGCTCGTTGTTGCCATGATTTTGTACGGGCCGTCCCAATTTGTTCCCAGTTTACCTTCTTATGGGTCTTTGCTTGCTTGTGTTTTATCTTTAAGCACGTAGTCCCCAACTTTGTATGGCCTGACCTTTGCCTTTAAGCATGTATCCTTATTGTGTTTTGTCTTCGTTCTTCGACTTCGTCGAGTTCCTGCCTTCTCCTTTCATCGTTCCTTGGTCCGCTCTCGTGGGAGTATCTTAGGCTGGGCTCCCTGACTTCGACCGGTATTACTGCATCAATCCTATAGACTAATGAGTAAGGCGTCTCTCTTGTGCTCATCTTCGGTGTTGTTCGGTAGGCCCAGAGTACTTCTGGTAATATTTCCGGCCACAGCCCTTTGGCGTATTCAAGTTTTTTCTTCATGATGTTCAATATCGACATGTTGGAGGACTCCGCTTGTGTGTTGCCCGCGGGATGATATGGCGTTGAGAGTATTCTTTTGATATGCCATTTTTTAAAAAATTCAAAGACCTTTCCTGTAAATTGGGGTCTGTTGTCGCAATTGATCTCTTTGGGGAGGCCGAATCGTCATACGATGTTTTTCCATATGAAGGCGATCACTTCATGTTCACGTATTTGGGCGAATGCTCCTACTTCTACCCATTTAGATAAATAGTCAGTCAAAACCAAAAGGAATCGTACGTTACCTCATCTTGTCGGGAGGGGCCCTTCGATGTCTATTCCCCATTTGATGAACAGCCAATGGGAAGTGACTGAGTGGAGGTGTTTGCCTACTTGGTGAATCATTGGGGCATACTTTTGGCATTGCTCACATTTTTTCACGAAGTTCGCGGCTTCTTTTTTCATGGAGGGCCAGTAATACCCTACATGTATGAGCCATCTGGCCGAGAGTACTCGGTAGGTCCAGAGTACTTCTGGTACTATTTCCGGCCACAGCCCTTTGGCGTATTCAAGTTTTTTCTTCATGATGTTCAATATCGACATGTTGGAGGACTCCGCTTGTGTGTTGCCCGCGGGATGATATGGCGTTGAGAGTATTCTTTTGATATGCCATTTTTTAAAAAATTCAAAGACCTTTCCTGTAAATTGGGGTCTGTTGTCGCAATTGATCTCTTTGGGGAGGCCGAATCGTCATACGATGTTTTTCCATATGAAGGCGATCACTTCATGTTCACGTATTTGGGCGAATGCTCCTACTTCTACCCATTTAGATAAATAGTCAGTCAAAACCAAAAGGAATCGTACGTTACCTCATCTTGTCGGGAGGGGCCCTTCGATGTCTATTCCCCATTTGATGAACAGCCAATGGGAAGTGACTGAGTGGAGGTGTTTGCCTACTTGGTGAATCATTGGGGCATACTTTTGGCATTGCTCACATTTTTTCACGAAGTTCGCGGCTTCTTTTTTCATGGAGGGCCAGTAATACCCTACATGTATGAGCCATCTGGCCGAGAGTACTCGGTAGGTCCAGAGTACTTCTGGTACTATTTCCGGCCACAGCCCTTTGGCGTCTTCAAGTTTTTTCTTCATGATGTTCAATATCGACATGTTGGAGGACTCCGCTTGTGTGTTGCCCGCGGGATGATATGGCGTTGAGAGTATTCTTTTGATATGCCATTTTTCAAAAAATTCAAAGACCTTCTTTCCTGTAAATTGGGGTCTGTTGTCGCAATTGATCTCTTTGGGGAGGCCGAATCGTCATACGATGTTTTTCCATATGAAGGCGATCACTTCATGTTCACGTATTTGGGCGAATGCTCCTACTTCTACCCATTTAGATAAATAGTCAGTCAAAACCAAAAGGAATCGTA
>AWOL01S0105961.1:11028-22395 GCA_000715115.1 Nicotiana otophora | reverse complement strand
TATTTCCGGCCACAGCCCTTTGGCGTATTCAAGTTTTTTCTTCATGATGTTCAATATCGACATGTTGGAGGACTCCGCTTGTGTGTTGCCCGCGGGATGATATGGCGTTGAGAGTATTCTTTTGATATGCCATTTTTTAAAAAATTCAAAGACCTTTCCTGTAAATTGGGGTCTGTTGTCGCAATTGATCTCTTTGGGGAGGCCGAATCGTCATACGATGTTTTTCCATATGAAGGCGATCACTTCATGTTCACGTATTTGGGCGAATGCTCCTACTTCTACCCATTTAGATAAATAGTCAGTCAAAACCAAAAGGAATCGTATGTTACCTTATCTTGCCGGGAGGGGCCCTTCGATGTCTATTCCCCATTTGATGAACAGCAAATGGGAAGTGACTGAGTGGAGGTGTTTGCCTACTTGGTGAATCATTGGGGCATACTTTTGGCATTGCTCACATTTTTTCACGAAGTTCGCGGCTTCTTTTTTCATGGAGGGCCAGTAATACCCTACATGTATGAGCCATCTGGCCAAAGCCCGATTGCCGGAATGAGCTCTGCAATGGCCTTCGTAGACCTCTTCAAGAACGCGACGCGTCGGACTTGGGCCAAAGCATTTCGCCATAGGGTCGTCGTACGTTCTCTTATACATGTCACTGTGGATGATGTTATACCTGGCTGCTTGCATTCTCAGTTTCTCGGCTTTTTGTTATCACCTAGGAGTATGCCGTCCTGCAAATATGTGACAATACGGTTGTGCCAGTCCCAGGTCAGGTTTATGGTTCTTACCTTGATTAGGTCTATCGATGAGTTTAAAAGGTGGGCTACACTTTTGTCTCTAATTGCAATGTTTTTGGTGGCTTCGGCTAATTTGGCGAGGTCGTCTGCTTCGGTATTCTGTGTTCGGGGGATTTGGTCGAGTTGGCATTCGTCGAACTCAGGCAGCAGCTTGCATATTTCTATCTGGTACTTTTACAACCTTTGTTCCTTGATTTGGAAAGTTCCTGTGATTTGGTTAACAATGAGTTGAGAATCACAACGTAGTCTTAGCCGTTTTGCCCCGTATTTGAGTGTTAGTCTCAACCCTGCAATTACGGCCCAATACTCGACCTCATTGCTAGTCATGTCCAGGCACCTTATGGACTGGCGAATCACTTTGACGGTTGGGACTTCGAGTACGAGTCTCAGTCCGGACCCTGGCGCGTTCGACGCACCGTCAGTGTACAAGACCCAAAGGTCTTCTGTTTGGGGAGAAGCGTGGATGGCTTCTTTTTCGACTTCGGGTAATATTTTTGCACTGAAGTCAGCAACGAAGTCTAAAAGGACTCGTGAATTTATCATTGTTTGTGGTTGATATATGATATCGGGTTCGCTCAGTTTGATGGCCCATATAGCCAACCTGCCCGATAGCTCAGATTTATGCAAAATGCTTCTTAGGGGGAAAGTCGAGACGACCGAGATGGGGTGGCATTGAAAATATGGTCTAAGCTTTCGTGAAGCTACGACTAAGGTCAGGGCCAATTTTTCTAGGTGAGGGTATCTTCTCTCGGCGTCGACTAGCGTTTTGCTAATGTAATAGATGAGAGATTGCGTACCTTTATTTTATCGGGCCAGGACTGCGCTCACATCTACTTCAGATATGGCGAGGTAGACGAGGAGACGTTCACCCGGCTCTGATTTTTAGAGCAATGGTGGCGATGACAAATATGCTTTTAGTTCCTTCAGGGCTTGGACGTACTAAGAAGTCCATTGGAGGTCGTTATCCTTCTTGAGTATGCCAAAGAATCTGTGACACATATCCGATGATCGCGAAATGAATTTTAAAAGGGCGGCGATATGGCCAGTTAGCCTCTGAACCTGGTTTTTGGTGGTTAGGTGTTTTGGTATTCCTTCGATGGTTCTGATTTGATCAGGGTTGACCTCGATCCCTCGCTGCGACACCCCGAAACCTAGAAATCTTTTCGAGGCCACGCCAACACACTTTTCGGGATTTAGTTTCATTATGTACCGTCTGGGTATGTCGAAGGTTTCTCTTAGGTGGTCATATGACTCTTTCCTTTTGGACTTGACCAGCATGTCGTCTATATAGACTTCCATCGTTTTGCTGAGTTGGTCTTTGAACATCCTCGTCACTAACATTTCGTAAGTTTCCCCTGTGTTTTTTCAACCCGAAGGGCATGACCCTGTAGCAGTACGTCCCCTGATGGGTGATGAAAGTGGTTTTCTCCTATCTTCTTCTTCCATGAATATTTGATTATAGTCCGAGTAGGAGTCCAAGAAGCTCAGTAGTTCATGCATGGACGTTGCGTCGATGAGTTAATCGATATGGGGTAACAGAAATGAATCATTGGGGTATGCTTTGTTCAAATATGTAAAGTCTACGCACATCCTCCATTTCCCATTCTTCTTTTTCACCATGACCACATTGGCGACCCATTGGGAGTATCTCGACTCCCTGACAGAGCCGTTTTCCAATAGTTTTTCCACCTCTTCGCGTACCGCATCGTTAATAATGGAGTTGAACTTACGCGTAACCTGCCTCACCGGAGGATGGAATGGATTGACGTTCAGCTTGTGCGTGCAGATTTCCTTCAGGATAACTGGCATATGTGCATGACTAAAAGCAAACAAGTTCGTGTTAGCAGTTACGAATAGACGAAATTTACCTGGTTCCTGAAGCTTACAGGCGATGTAAGCTTTCTTGTTGTGGTTGTCGTTGTCTAATTGAATGGGGTCGAGGCATTCTACAGTCGATCCCGCAGCTTTAATCGTATCGGGGTTTCTGATGATGTTTTCACTATCATCGCGCATTGACCTCAACCCTGTTGATTGCTATGCCTCTTTTTCTTTGTCCGTTTGTTGAGTGACCATGCAGTCTAGAGCGATGCAGTAGCATTCCCCGGACGTGCGTTGTTCCCCTCGTATACTGAATATTCCCCATAGAGTTGGGAATTTGATGACTTGAAACAAGCTAGACAGGATGGCTCACATGGTGTGTATCCATGGTCGCCCTATTATGGCATTATATGTTGTGTCTTGGTCCATGATATGGAATGTGATTTCCAGAGTGACGCCACCGGCCAGGACGGGGAATGTCATCTCGCCGAATTTCACTTCACTGCATTGTTAAAACCTAATAACGTGATGCAGCACGGCATTATCTTATCCTCGAGTTTCATTTGTGCAAGTACTCAAGGGTGGATAATGCACACGTCGCTCCCATCATCTACCATAATGCGTCTCACATCGGTATCTAAAATTCGTAAAGTGATGACAAGGGCATCATAGTGAGGGAAAAGCAAACCGTTGGTATCTAACTTTTCGAAAATGATACTTTCTTCGAGTTCATCATACCATTTGTGGGTAATTGACCGTTTGATCTTGTGGGTAGTGGTGAACTTTACGATGTTGATGCAAACATCTTCGCTGCCACCAATGATCATGTGGACAGTGCGGGTTAGTGAGGGTGGTTTCGGCGGTCCTTGATGTTGTTCACGTCCTCTGGCAAAGTTAGTCCTTCCCCCGTCGCTCAGCAACTCTTTGAAGTGTCCTTATCGTAACCTCCTGCCTTAGGGTGATGCAATCTTTGGTTTTGTGCCCTCGTTCTTCATGGAACTCGCAAAGGGCGTCCGATTTTCTGGTAATCGAGTCTGACCACATCTTTTGTGGCCATTTCACCTTTGGCCCGAGCTTCTCCAAGGAATAGACTATTTTTGTAGGCGACACACAATAGTTGTGAGCAGATAATAAAGAAGGCATACCTCTTTCGTTTCGGTGAATCCATGTCCTTGATCTGGGTGGGCCTTCTTCGATATTGCCTGGATTCGGCATGTACCGAGGTCAGTCGATGAGTTGGTCCATTAAGGTCGTCCTCGTCTGCTCGGACCTCGGCACAATACGCGTTGTGTATTCCATCCCAAGTAGTTTGCGGTACTTCATAAGCCGACTTAATAAATTTCTTGTTGCCCTTGAACCATTTTAGCTCAGCCCGCTCTAAAATGTCATACTGCCATCCTTTCCGATACATTCGGCAAGATCATTCTTACTCGGTTGAACCGAGCGAGGAAGTCCCTCATTCCCTCTCTTAGAGACTGTTTAATAGCAAATATGGCGTTTACTCTCGCAATAGATTTATCCTCCTAAATCCTAACAAAGATGAGTAACGGATAAATCCTAGAATGTCCGAATTATTCTCGGATCTGATGAAAAAGTATAGAATAATATAAACAAGAATCTTGATGAAAAGGTAATATTTGTATCTTTGATAGAGAGGAATAATCTTTCTGAGAAATCTATTTTTATCAGGTCAATATTACATACCATTTTTTACTTATCTTTTGTCCTCTTTTTATCCTCTTTTTATCTTTTGTCTACTTTTCCTTATCTTTTGTCCTCTTACCTTACCATTTTATCAAGTCCATATGAGACATATTACTATTAAACCCTATTACTATATGTACAGAGAATATTTTTTTAGAATATTTCCTCTATTATTTTTTAGAATATTTAGCCTTTAGGTATGTTAGTTCAAAAAATTAAATCCCAAACCCAGAACCGGCCCCACATGATTGTTTTTATTTTAAAATTGAACCCACCCAGCATCCGCAAACTTCCAAACGCGACGCCCAGATAAAGCTCAAACTCGCCACGCACTGTTAACGCTCAATCTCGCCCCGTCCCGTTAACGCTCAGACACGCCCCGTAATTACATGCTGAATCTGCGAAACAATGTTTAATAATTAGGCCATGTTCATTAACAATATGGCAAATCTCATCCACCGCCACTCAACCACAAAGCTAATACCAATTCCTTAGACACCATATCAATTCCTGGCACACCATTTTCGAGTTGAGGCCAAGAAGTAGTCCAAATCTTCAGCTAGATCTTTTCACCAATTATTTTTAAGAAAATACTTCCAATTAATAGCAATTTAAATAAAAATATGATCTGAAATATTTATGTTGTAAGTCTTTATTGAAGTTTGGTCAATTACATTATTTAAAACGTAAAAAGTAAAATCACAAAGTAGAGCATGTTTATGTGATTTTGGTCAAAAATGTTTTAGAAAAAGCATACGCTTCGTTATTATCAGGAAAATTTCTACAAGTTACCCAAGGTATTTAACTATTTATCAAAATAGTTTGGGCGAACCAATTCAAACCATCGTAAATAAGTAATATAATCCCTATACAAATTTATCGGCCTAGGATACGGTACAAAATAATAACAAACTTGACGGAATAAGATAAGATATCCAGGATTAAATCAGAAACTGACGTGGGATATAAGACAATATAATACTAAATTTGATGAAATAAAATGGGTTATACAGAAATAATTCTGGAACTAATTTATACCATGTTATTGAAGGATAAATCTATCCCATAAACCAAACATAAGTATAAATTTAGAAACACGCTTTATACCACCTCAAAGTTCTTTAAGCTTGGACGAAAGAGTGACTCTTTCTAGAATCCAAGTAAATATAAATAATTACTTTAAACAGCATAGCGAGTTTTATTAGTCTAAATAGAATGTTATTTGACATTTAATAGTCTATAGAAAAACTGTTATTTAGTGACAGTTTTATTTTGATTTTGTTAAATGAAGCGCGACAATTCGATCCAATTATTAACCGATTGATATAGATAGTTACCATGCACATGGGCATGGAAAATTGGATTACTTTTAATTCTTGATTAGGTGTTGAATACACCAAATGATGAAATCAAACCTGAAGATTAAAATGGGAAAAATTAACCAATTTCTAAATAGTATTATTTGAGGTTAAAAAAATAATATTATGAAACTAAAATTGTATCTATACAATTGTTAAATTTAAAAGGCTGAATTTTCTCGAAGACTAATTAACTTATTAAAAACATAATTGAAAAGCTAACGGTAAAACAGTAAGAACGAAGCCTCAGATAGTCGATCAGACATCAATGTAAACATTCAGACGGTAATTCCATATATTTATAAATAAATTCCTCATTGGCTTCACTTCTCACCGAATAAAATTTTTAAAAACAAAAAAGAGATGGAGTAGTATGTAATCGCACAAAACGGCTCCGTGTGAGGAATGAAAAATCCATCCACAGATTCCTATCAAATTGCGAAACATTAATAAAAACTTGTTATTGGTCCAATCATAGCATCGTCGGTCATTGCTTATTTTTGCTACCGTCGACGTGGCATCGGACCTTCTTTAATCAGTAATACACAAAAAAAAACTTAAGAAAATTAGGTATGAAGAAAACCTCAGTGACCCGTTCCAAATCACACAAACAGCTTCAGTGCAGAATACCACAAAATCCAGACCATTGAACAAAGACTGGGTAGTAGCTGAGCAATGGTGGATGGGAAAATGAGTGGAAATTGCGGGCTGCCGCTGCTGTTTAAAGTGTCATACGGCACTTCCTATTCTTGGGATGTCTTCCTCATCGGCGTAAATTAATAATTACAAAATTCAAAACTTGAAAAACCCTAGCAGTGATGTCAAAAACCCTAAGACTAAAATACGAAATCGAAAGACAAGTAGAGAAAACTGTGGATGAATGAGACTAGAAAGGTGAATAGTAGTTTAAATAGACGAGTACATGTGTCTGAAGCCCTAATTCTGCGCCGTCCGCTTTTATGGGCCTCTTGTAGGAGCCAATTTATACATGTAGTCTTGGGCTAGACTATAAAAAGAAGAATTAACTCAAATAGTCGCTCACCCAATAATATAAACTAAAAATAGCCGATGGAGATATAATATATATGTATAATTTATGTATTGTATATGCATAATTATGTATAATTAATGTATAATCTATGTATATGGCTAGAAAAAATAAATAATTAATATGGACGGCTATTTGTGTAAAGATTCCCTCGAAAAATTGGGATGGCAAATCACATGCTCCATTTTACCAAATACTTTTAGTCGTTCTCAAAAAAATAGCTGATAAAATATATACTTTTATTTATGTAAGTATTATATATAAAAATTATATGTATTTTATACACTTCTCAACTAACGAATGTACTTAATATTTGCCGACCGGCCAATTTTGCCTTTTGCCCCAAGAATAGCTAGGAAATTGAACTCAATAGCCTTGAAAATTAATGGTCTTTACTTTTTGACTCACGCTTGCCCCATGTGTTAGCGTTTAAGGTCAAAAGTCAAAAGTGTATCACATGAGGCACGTAAAAATTGCACAAGGCGCCCTATTTGGTCGTCCTCATTTAACCTATACCCATATTTTTAAATTATTTAGCATATACCCTAATTTTAATAACTTCAGACGCCTCTACTTCTTCCTCGTGACCTATGCGCTCCTTTCTTCCTCCTTTTCTTGTCTATCAAATTAACTTTTCAACTACTACTTTAATATATTCACTAATAAAATGTGAATTAAATTAACAACTTAACCTACATTAAATCGAATACTGCCATAAAATAACTAAACGGAGTATTGTTATTGTTCTCTATTTGAATTCATAAACCCTGTCAACAGAAGGTAAAACGTGGGCTTCTGTAAATTTTACAATCTTTTATTTTGCAAGCTCGAGATACAAATCCAAATGCATCGAGAGCGCAACAGATACTCTCTAGTTCATCTTGTTATGTGTTTATCTCATACTGAATATACAGAAGTTCCAAATCCGGTACGAAGAACATGAAGAATTTTCCATTAGGTAAAGCCCGATGTGATGCCAAACCAATTCTTAGTTACACTGAAAAGTTAATTTGTCCTGAAATTTGCACTACAAATTGAAGAACTTCAGACTAATTTGTCTGAAGTTTGCACTATGAAGTGAGAGGAAACTGAAGTTTGCCCTTGCACTATGAACTGAAGTTTCTGAAGTTTGCACTACAAATTGAAAATTTTCAAACTAATTTGTGTGAAGTTTGCACTATGAAGTGAGGAAAACTGAAGTTTGCCTTGCACTATGAACTAAAGTTCCTGAAGTTTGCACTACAAATTATAGAACTTCAGACTAATTTGTGTGAAGTTTGCACTATGAAGTAAGGGGAATCTGAAGTTTGCCCTTGCACTATGAACTGAAGTTCCTGAAGTTTGCACTACAAATTGAAGAACTTCAGACTAATTTGTTTGAAGTTTGCACTATGAAGTAAGGGGAATCTGAAGTTTGCCCTTGCACTATGAACTGAAGTTCCTGAAGTTTGCACTACAAATTGAAGAACTTCAGACTAATTTGTTTGAAGTTTGCACTATGAAGTAAGGGGAATCTGAAGTTTGCCCTTGCACTATGAACTGAAGTTCCTGAAGTTTGCACTACAAATTGAAGAACTTCAGACTAATTTGTTTGAAGTTTGCACTATGAAGTAAGGGGAATCTGAAGTTTGCCCTTGCACTATGAACTGAAGTTCCTGAAGTTTGCACTACAAATTGAAGAACTTCAGACTAATTTGTTTGAAGTTTGCACTATGAAGTGAGGGGAAACTGAAGTTTTCCCTTGCATTATGAACTGAAGTTTGCGTGATTGCCTTTACAAGTCAGGCCAAAGTTCAGGCAAAAATATTTGAAGTTTTGCTTTGTTAAGGCTACAATTCAGGTAAAAAATTATGAAATTCAAACTTTAGACATAAATGTTTGCTACTTCAGGCTCGTATGCCTGAAATTACCCGAAAAATGGGTACACTTGCAAAAAAAATTTACAAAGCGGGTATAGGTTAAAATGTGACCCAAAAATTGGGTATAGTTGCAAATCCCCCATGAGGCACTTGCTAAACTTGAAATTCTGTCCAGTCCACGGGGCAAGTGTGGTAAAAAAATCAATAGTAACATCAAGGTGTCCTATTTGTGCTAATCGCCTAAGAAAAGCCCACGAAACAAAAACAAAAGAGAAAATGAATGTGTAGAACTGCAGATTGAACTTGATTTTTTAAGAGTTCAATAACCTAAATTAATTTGATGTTTGAATTCCTAAAACATGACTTCGTTTTACTAATATTTGCAGAAAACTTTCTTTGATTAATTTTCATGCACAAAATGTAGCTCTAATAATTTAAAACTCAATGTATAATGTAATAAGAATTCACTATTATGCTTTGTCGAAGCTAATATAAATCAACTTACAAAGTAATTGTACTAGTTTAAATTTCTTAAACACGAGAGAAAGTATGTCTTTTATGTTTCTAAGAAGATGGTTAATATGAACTCTAAAAGAATAAAAGAAGTTTATGAGAGAGTCATTTCTTTTTGTGTTTAGTTGTTAGAAAACATTTTCAAATAGAACATTTTTCCTCAAATGAAGAAAAAATTAATTCCCTCTTAGCTCGCTGGTACTACCTTTCTGGTTATGTTATTGTTACTATTCTATTGTCGCATTTCATCATCTTGTGGCGAGGATCTATCGGAAACAGCCTCTCTACCCCATTGTAGGGGTAAGGTCTGCAAATACACTACCCTCTCCAGACCCCACTTGTGAGATTACACAGGATTGTTGTTGTTATTGTTGTTGCTGTACTTAGTGTTTTCCAATAATTCTTTGCTATTGTTCTCGAAAATTAAACTTGTCATAGTCTTTTTGATATTACAAAATAGTTTCATCCTTGGTACTATCATGTTTAAGATCTTTATTTGTGCTCTGTTTAATAGACTCTACTTTCTGCTGCACTTTTCAATATTATTACAAATTTAAGTGGTTCAGATGAGGCAAGCCATACAAGTCCCACAGATGACATCATGGTAAGTAAACTCCACCTAATTCATGTAAAAGTAAATTTCTTATGCATAAATAGATACATCTTAGAAGGAACAAGAGTACCGGAAAGAATTATATTAATTCATGAATACCTGTATTTTGATAACCATCTTTCATCCTAAGTAATTATTTGATATATTTCACCTAAACTCTAGAAAAATATAAATCACAATATCTTCGCTTTCAGTACACATCTTAAGTAAGAGTGGAAGCCACCCCAGCCTTTTTAAAATTTGATGTCTGATTTTAACAATTTTGCCAAGATTTTATAGCACATTTATCGTCATGTTTTCTACATGGTAGTTTCTTTTTGCAAGAAATAGTATCCTTATCATATGGCCCCACGCTTGTGCATCCTTATGTGCATATATGCTCTAGACAATCCATTGCTTTGCTTAGCTCCAAATACTACCTCTGCTATGCTTATATTCATCTTTTGTACTGCAATGAAATTGATTATTTGTCTCTCCTCTCCTTCCTTTTTGACTTCTTATTTGGCTGCCTAAAAATACTATGGATGACATCCTGATAAGTAATATTCATAAAATAATACTAGTAAATAAATGTTAAATACATTTTAACCTCTCTTCTTTCATTTTCCTTTAGATTTTTCCACTGGAACATAAAAATTTTAGTTTTATATAAGTACATAAAATCTTTTTTACTTTCAAAACTCTACAACTTCATTTATGTACAACAACCTTTATATGATAGGATCTTGTGACTAATAGTAATTACTCAACAAGGGGAACAGCAACCTAAAGAAAAAAGAAATGAATTACATGTATTGGCAAGACAGAGATACTTAAAATGAGAGAGGTACTGACAATGAAGCATTATATGTTCAGTTGAAAATGTTAAGATCAAGAAGATCCAATTTAAATTCTATGAACATTACAAAGTATTTGTCCAAGTTGGATAATGGTGTCCATTCATTTTTGTATTTTAAATAGTGTTACCTTTCTATTGCTAGCAATGTACATATTAGTATATGTTTAGTTGGTTGCACCTCTGTTCTTGCAGTCATTTTAGTTTAATGAGGTTAAAGAGTTTTTGAAATATTTTCTAATCTATTTTTCAGTTTTTTTGGAGTGGATACTTGATATGATATCTTGGAGGTTATGTTATAATGCTTTTTTAGCTGAATATTTTTATCCCTACCGTACTGTCTAATGTAAATAGGCATTTGTGATTCCCTCTATTTTAAATCAAAGTCTAATTATAATTTTTTTTGTAGGATGATGAAGCGTAAACCAACGCTACTTGCAATCTGATTCATGTGCTGCACAAGCCGGAAGATTTGTCTTTTGGGTTATATTAGATTAGAATTTAGTGACCTAGGACATATGATGTTTTTATCCTTTTTGTAAGTAAAAACTTTTAGAAGTATTTAGATTTTAGAAGGGTGTAAATATCTAGTACAACAACTTTATGTATTGACCTTTTGCATATATATATATATATAATATTTAATAATTTATATACATTTGTTAAAAATCTAAAAGCATATAGGAATTATGTATATAGCAACAAATCATAAGTTGTTGCTAAAAACATTTCACGAAGCTTATATGCAACAATTAATGTTGTTGACACAAAGTAACTTATTGCCACAATAACGCTTGTTGCTAAAATTCTTGATAACAAATTAAC
>AWOL01S0105956.1:0-14100 GCA_000715115.1 Nicotiana otophora | reverse complement strand
TTGATCTTATTTGAAGTCTCGACTAAGTTCGTATAATGTTTTAGGACTTGTTGGTATATTTGGTTCAGGTCCCGGGGGCCCTCGGGTGAGTTTCAGATGATTAACGGATCAAAATCAGACTTAAGGAAATGCGAGAATTTTTCTGTTGATGGTGTCTTCGCACCTGCGCATGAGGGACCGTAGGTGCGGCTCGCAGAAGTGTGAAAACTGGTCGCAGAAGCGACCTGGGGAAGGCTGGCTGGGAGGCATTACAGAAGCGGCCCAACTCGCGCAGAAGCGAGACCGCTGATGCAGTTTGAATTTCGCAGAAGCGACCACTTCTGGCCAAGGCTGATACGCAGATGCGAGTTTCTTCCATAGAAGCGGAGGCCACAGACGCGACTATGTGACCGCAAATGCGGAAGACGCTAGGCAGAAGCTTTAAGTTCAGAGTTTCACTATTTTTAGCCATTTTTGAATTTTGGAGCTCGGTTCGGGCGACTTTGGAGAGGAATATTTCCACACAACTTGGGGTGAGTGTTCTTGACTCCCTTGTGATTATATTTCATGAATTAATCTTCATTTTTGGTGTATGATTATCGAATCTTCAAGAGAAATCGAAGGAAATTTCTATAATTTCATAAAATGAATTTTCGAGTTTTGAATACCTATTTAGAGTCGGATTTGAGTAAAATTAGTATGGTTGAACTCGTAATTAGATGGGTTGTCGAATTTGTGAGTTTCGTCGGATTCCGAGACGTAGGCCCCACTGTCGATTTTTCGAGCGGAGTTAAAAAATTTTGTAAATTGCTAAATTGCAAGCATTGGAGTATATTTTGATTAATTTGCATGTTGTTTGACTATTTGCGAATCATTTGGTGTGGAATTGAGGAGATATGAAGGTGTTCGGAGGTTGATACACGCGGAATGGAATTTCCGGAGTATTGTTTAGCTTGCTCGACATTGAATTCGTCTTGTTCGAGGTAAGTAACTCTTCTAATCATGGAGCAGAGGGTATGAACCCTAACTATACATGTTATATGTTTGGTGTTGAGGTGACGCACATGCTAGGTGACGGGCGTGTGGGCATGCACCGTGTGAACTGTGACTCCGTTATTTCTGTGGTACTGTATAGTTACCTGAACTTATTTGTAATCATGAAATCTCTACGTACTATAGTTATTGAACTGTGATTCATGTTAGAAACCATGTCTAGACTATATGCTTATCCTCTTTGGACCCACTGAGGTCATAACTGTTGTTGATTTATTTGCTTACATTGCAATTTCATACTTAGTCATGTCCATTCGTTGCATATCATATCTCAGTCTCTTTTTTTATTTATTGATATATCATATCATCATTTTGGGCTAGTTTCAAGACATTGTGAGCACGAGAGACTGGATAGATTGATGATTGAGTGAGGCCGAGGGCCTGATTTTGAGATATTGATACTATAGCACGTGAGTTGTCTGTGCGGATCCAGATATTTATACTATGGCGCATGAGTTGTCCGTGCGGATCAAGATATTTATACTATAGTACGTGAGTTGTCCGTGTAGCACGTGAGTTATTCGTACGGATCCAGATATTTATACTATAGCACGTGAGTTGTCCGTGCAGCACGTCAGTTGTCAGTAAAGTTTATAGCGCTTGGGCTGAAGGAGCCCCTTCGGAGTCTGTACACACCCCCAGTGAGCACAGGTACCTACTGAGTGTGAGTGCCGAGTGCGTGTCCCGAGCGATTGGGAGGATTGAGTGACTATGAGGACTGAGTGACTTGGAGGACTAAGTGACTGGGAGGACTGAATGAAATGATACTCTGAGAGTATGCATATGGTTTTATTACTGAGTTGCATCGCATTGAGATGCACACTTGACATACATGCATAGAGATGCATTTTTCCTCATGTTGTATGATATTGCATCATTCATGACTTCTCCTACATATTGACATATAGGCATAGAGATGTATTTTCATGTTATTTAAAAAATAAAACAATTACATGTTGAAAGTTTTAGTTTTTAAACTTACTCATAAATTGGTGATTTTGGTAAAGGATTTGGGTTTTTACTGATATATTTGAAAAATATGATTATTGTTTTTCTGGAACTGTGAACGAGCTGAGTATTCTATCTCTGAGCTACCTTGTTTTTATTACTTCTATTATGTTGTTGTGAACTGTTGTTAGCTATTGGTATTGGACCCTGACCTTTGTCCCAGCTCGTCACTTCTTTCAACCTAAGATTAGGTTTGTTACTTATTGAGTACATAGGGTATGTTGTACTCATAATACACTTCTGCACCTTGCGTACAGATATTGGATGTTGATGTTGTTGTTATCGATGGGAGCTGGATTTGAAGATTTACCTGTGTTCCGATCGTAGCTTCCTCTTGTTCATGGTAGCCTTAGATTTATAAAAATTTGTTTATGTATATTTCAAACAGATGATGTATTTATTTCATACCAGCGTTTTAAATTCTAATATTAGAAGCTCGTGATTTGTACTACCAGTCCTTGCGGAGTGTTTAGAGTCACTTAAATATTAATTGAATCAGGTTATTGTTATTTGGCTTACCTAGCAGGTGAGGTTAGGTGCCATCACGGCTGGTTGGATTTTGGGTCGTGACAAGGTGGTATCAGAGCTCTAGGTTTATAGGTTCTACAAGTCATGAGCAAGTGTCTAGTAGAGTCTTGTGGATCGGTATGATGACGTTCATACTTATCTTTGAGAGGTTACAGGGCATTTAGGATAATTTTCCATCTTTATTTCCTTATCGTGCGAAATTGATTCATCTTGAAACATAAATTTTTCAATTCCTTCCACGTATTTGTGTGCGCATGTGAGCACTCGGTATCAGGCATACATCGTCGGCTTGTGATTTCAGGGATGAGGTGCGATATGTGTATTTTGTCTTTTGGTGATGGGCTAGTCTGGAGGACTTGAGGCCAGGTTTAGACCGCAGCTTAGACTCGGCAGTTTTGATTGTGAGAACTTGTAAGTTTGGACTCATATGTCCGGTAATGTCCCCACGAGTGGGCTTTGTGGCTTGATGAGCGATGGAATGACTAACTGATGAGTATGATGCGACTGCGGAATGTGTTCAGACGGTTTGAATGTAACAAAAAAAAAAGAGTTTCTCGAGATATAAAACAAACAAGGGGGGGAGGGCTATTGGGTGCTTGATATTCGTTGTCATGTGACGCACTGTCTCGAGTTGTGAGTGTGTTGAAGGATCTGTCATGCAGTTTAATTATGGAGCGAATCAGATTTTCATGTTATGTTAATGAGTTTGGACTCCAAAAAGATTAAGTTATAGAGTAGTAATTGTGGTTGCGAAAGGGTATAGCAATATGTCAATTTGAGGCTAAGCAGGTGATTATCTCATGTGGAGTAATCTACGTAGGTGTGTTCCTTTTAATGTGGTGTGTGGAGTTTCTTTTCTACCAGCGGGGTATATGTGTTGAGATTCGAGTTTAGATTGGTTGAAAAAGTTGACTTGACCGTCACGAGGATGAAGGCGAGCTTAGGGGATGATTTGAGGTATTTTATGGTAACAAGCTTGTGAAGAATTTTGGTTGAATTGACGGCGAGATTTTGTCAATAGTAGAGTATGGGTATGGAACTATCAGATGTTTTGTTATGTGGCTTTGAGCCAAGTGGGGGAGTCTGCTATCTATGATTTGATTCCACGGTTATGTGTGGTATTGGTTTTGGTCTGAGGCATATTGGTGGTTCAGTTATGACTTACAGAGGTTGAGATCAAGAAAGACTCGAGTAATGAAATTCCTGAATACAGGTTATATTGCGCTTTATAAGTATATGGAAATCATGGAAATGAATTGATTTATTATGTGTGAAGGATCTAGTGTGCATGGAGTATGAATTTGATCGGTTGTGTTAAGTCAAGGTTACTTCCTTGGGTGTTGTTGTGTTAATGGGGGACACGTCATTCGGCCCGTTTGGGCGGTGCAATTAGGATTCGAGCAGAGTGGATGAATTTTGAGAAGGGTCTAATGGGTTCAAGATTTATATATGTAGCAATTGAGAATTTTTCAGACCGGTATATGGTTAGCATCTGAGATTTTGCAATGGATGGTGTCGAGACTCATAGGATTTTTATATCATTTTGGATTATACATTTCAGCATCAAGAAGGTGAAGAGGAATAATTTTAAATTCACATAAGGTCTTTCGGAATGGATGTCTCGGCTGTGGTATTTATGGGGTTCTTAAGAAGAATACAACAACTTATGGGCCTTAGGGTAGTGTGGTTTTATGTTAGGGTGTCTTATAATAAGCTTTGGGCAAGGATCGTAGTGTTCTGACAAGGAGAAGTGTCAACTTGCGGATAATTCAAAAGAAACTCGGAGAAAATAGGACAATTGGGTGGTAGGCTAGACCAATATGGTAATGGTATGCTCGGTTCTTTTGGGTAATTATGATATGGTGAGGTTCTACAGATGTTTTGGCGGCAATATTCTTGGGTTTGGTGACTTGCGTGACTTGGTCGAGTTAGAGGAATTTAGATCTGATAGCTTGATTATGTGCAAATAGATTTCAAAGTGTTCCCAATGGTTTCTACCATGGTTCGAGGTGTATATTCTTGCTGGTGTGGGGAGCGTGTTGCGTGTTGTGAGTTTCTCCTGGATGAGATCAAATGGAAGGTTCCAGGCTAATTGAGTATGTATTTTTGCTGGACTCAGAGTTGATTATGAGATTCTCGTACTTTTCATATGATGGCATGATAACAGTGGTGTGTTGTGTAGGATCGAGATTTGTATGTGCAAGGTTACGGTTCAGTTTTGAAGGGGAGGTCACGAATTCTTAGGTAGCATGGACGGTTTCCGAGGTTTAGATGAATGCTATAACTATTTGGTATTGCCTTAAGAGTGTACATTTCAGAAGGTGCACTGTGTTTGGACTTACAGATGCTTCATTGATATTGCGGTACTCGCCTGGTTGATCGACCGTCGATATTCAGATTTTGCTATGTGGCCCGGAAGAATAATGAAAGTATTCCTTGTGGGACTATCGTGCATGAAAGATGTGTTAGACATTCGGGTGGTGGAGTTGGGAGCAGATATAGTGATTTGTGTGTTCTATGAATTTGGGAGACTGGAGGTTTTAGAAGCTGATTGTTTTGTGACTGTGAATTTTGAAAATGAGTCCAAAGTTAGACAGATGATAGTATATGTTACAGTTAGGTCATTGTGGACCTTCGGAGGAGTATGTATCTATTTGTGCGTGACCAGAGTTGATTTTGGGGTCCATTGGTAGGCCCAATGAGGATGTGTATTCTACACCGAGTCGGATTTGGTAACTCTGTACTGCCATTGTGAGGGATGTACCATTCGATTAGTGTTGAGCTTATTCGTGTTCTGATATGTTCCATGAGTTACCCTTCTATACTACGAGGGGTTGTGATTCGTTGGTTATATGCACACATGGTGCGGTTTTATTGGGGCCTTATAACGGAATTTGAGCGAGATGGGTATTTGGGTGTTGCATGATTGATTGCGCATTGGTTATGTTCTTCCGGGTTTGTGTGGCATTGTGTCATTTGCTTCTCCATGGTTATGGTCATGCACCTTGGGAACTTGATGTCAAATTTCACGTTGTTGTGGCTTTGAGCATGGTAGCTGGAGGTATTTCTTGTGGACCAGTGTTTGGATGGGGTCACACATTGTAGCGGGGATACGTCGAGATATGATCCTTCATTTTAGATTGGTGTGTTTTGGTTCTACTATGTATGATGAGCTCATAGCATTGCAATGGTAGTGGTGCTTGTGAACTTGCGAAATGGTTCTCTTCTTCGAGACATTTCCTATTTTAGGGGTGCACGGATTATGCAGTTTCTGGCTTGAGTTATATTGGTGTGGCATGTCTGTGGAATAGTTGTGTTTAATAATATAAGGTCATTGGACCTAAAATGGGTACTATCAGGTTTGATTGCGGTATATTCGGGAGGATAATATTGAAAGTCGGCT
Source organism: Nicotiana otophora (assembly GCA_000715115.1). Lineage (NCBI taxonomy): Eukaryota > Viridiplantae > Streptophyta > Magnoliopsida > Solanales > Solanaceae > Nicotiana > Nicotiana otophora. The sequence continues at coordinate 8,129 of AWOL01S0105956.1, read as the reverse complement.
TAGAAAGTGATTATGGTTATGGTTGGGGCGAGAGTGCTCCATGACTTGTTGATCTGATAAGTGGTTATGATATTCCACGTGTTTCTTTCATTATCGGCAATGTACGAAGGTTTTGGAACAAGGTTTTGCTGATATGGGGTTTAATACTAGTACCAGGTTGGATTCAAGTAGTTACTGAAATCGGAAATGGTACTGTGAGTATGCGAATTGTATGATATATCATGTGATTACATTTTGAGTTATGGCTATGGCTTGATACAATTTGTTCTGACTTATACAGTGTGTAGATGTGAGATTCGGCTCTTGAAAAGAAATTCTGAATGTTGGAAATTGAATTCCAAGGTTTATGGGCTAAGTTGAATTAATGACTCTCGGTGATGTTGTGTTGTCAGGTCTATACATAATATGGTGACATAGGATTACCCTCGGGTATATGCATGGTAGGGTGGAACAGTGATTTAAAGGCTTAGGAACAACTCTTGGCACGTTCGAGGATGAACGTATATTAAGTGAGGGAGGATGTAATGACCCGGCCAGTTGTTTTAAGTATTACAGCCTCGTTCCCCTATTTACTGCTCAATTTATGCTTTATAGTTGTTATGTGACTTGCCGTAAAAATTGGTTCGGGTCCGGTGAGGTTTTGAAATGAATTGGAACACTTAGTTCCAAGGGTTAAAGCTTAAGTTAAAATAGTTGACTGGATGTTGGCTATGTGTAAACGACTCCAGAATAGAGTTTTGATGAGTCCAGTAGCTCTGTATGATAATTTTGGACTTAGAAGTGTGTCCGAAAAATTATTTGGAAGTCCGTAGTTAAATTAGGCTTGATTTGGCTAAAATAGAAATTTAAGTTTGGAAGTTTGACCGGGGAGTTGACTTTTTTATATCGGTGTGGGAATCCAGTTCTGAAAATTTTCATAGGTCCATCATGTCATTTATGACTTGCGTGCAAAATTTATGGTCAATCGGACTTGATTTGATAAGTTTCGGCATTGAATGTAGAAGTTGAAATTTCTTAGTTTCATTAAGCTTGAATTAAGGTATGATTCGTGGTTTTAGCGTTGTTTGATGTGATTTGAGGTCTCGACTAAGTTTGTATAATGTTTTAGGACTTGTTGGTATATTTGGTTGAGGTCCCGGGGGCCTCGGGTGAGTTTCGGATGATTAACGGATCAAATTCAGACTTAAGGAAATGCTGAANTATGATTCGTGGTTTTAGTGTTGTTTGATGTGATTTGAGGCCTCGACTAAGTTCTTATAATATTTTAGGACTTGTTGGTATATTTGGTTGAGGTCCCGGGGGCCTCGGGTGAGTTTCGGATGATTAACGGATCAAATTCAGACTTAAGGAAATGCTGAAATTTTTTTGTTGCTGGTGTCTTCGCACCTGCGCATGAGGGACCGCAGGTGCGGCTCGCAGAAGAGTGAAAACTGGTCGAAAAGTGACCTAGGGAAGGCTGGCTTGGAGGCATCGCAGAAGCGGCCCAACTCATGCAGAAGTGCGACCGCAGATGTGGTTTGAACGTCGTAGAAGAGACCACTGCTGGCAAAGGCTGACTCGCAGATGCGAGCTTCTTCCATAGAAGCGGAGGCCGCAGATGTGACTATGTGACCGCAAATGCGGAAGACACTGGGCAGAAGCTTTAAGTTTGGGGTTTCGCTATTTTTAGCAATTTTCGAATTTTGGAGCTCGCTTTGGGCGACTTTGGAGAGGAATCTTTCCACACAACTTGGGGTAAGTGTTCTTGACTCCCTCGTGATTATATTTCATGAATTAATCTTTATTTTTGGTGTATGATCATCTAATCTTCAAGAGAAATCGAAGGAAATTTTTATAATTTCATAAAATAAATTTTCGAGTTTTGAATACCGATTCGGAGTTGGATTTTAGTAAAATTAGTATGGTTGAACTCGTAATTAGATGGGTTGTCAAATTTTGTGAGTTTCGTCGGATTCTGAGACGTGGTTCTCACTGTCGATTTTTCGAGCGGAGTTAGGAATTTTTATAAATTATTAAATTGCAAGAATTGGAGTATGTTTTGATTAATTTGAACGTTATTTGACTAGTTTTGAATCATTTGGCATGGAATTGAGAAGATATGAAGGCGTTCGGAGGTTGATATGCGCGGAATGGAATTTACGGAGTATTGTTTAGCTTGTTCGGCATTGGATTCGTCTTGGTCGAGGTAAGTAACTCTTCTAATCTTGGAGCTGAGCGTATGAACCATGACTATACGTGTTATGTGTTTGGTGTTGAGGTGACGCACATGTTAGGTGACGGGCGTGTGGGCGTGCACCGTGTGAACTGTGACTCCGTTATTTCTGTGGTACTGTGTAGTTACCTGAACTTATCTGTAATCATGAAATCTCTACGTACTAGAGTTATCGAGCTGTGATTCATGTTAGAAACCACGTCTAGACTATATGCTTATCCTGTTTGGACCCACTGAGGTCATTACTGATGTTGAGTTATTTGCTTATATTGCAATTTCATATCCAGTCATGTCCATTCATTGCATATCATATCCCAGTCTATATTGTTATTTATTGATACATCATATCATTATTTCGGGCTAGTTTCATGACATTGTGAGCACGAGAAACTGCATAGATTGATGACTGAGTGAGGCCGAGGGCCTGATTTTGAGATATTGATACTATAGCATGTGAGTTGTCCGTGCAACACGTGAGTTATCCGTGCGGATCCAGATATTTGTACTATGGCACGTGAGTTGTCCATGCGGATCCAGATATTTATACTATGGCACGTGAGTAGTTCGTGCAGCACGTGAGTTGTCTGTGCGGATCTAGATATTTATACTATAGCACATGAGTTATCCATACAGCACGTGAGTTGTCCGTACAGTTATAGCGTTTGGGCTGAAGGAGCCCCTCTGGAGTCTATACACACCCCCAGTGAGTGCAGGTACCTACTGAGTGCGAGTACCGAGTGCGAGTGCCGAGTGATTGGGAGGACTGAGTGACTCTGAGGACTGAGTGACTGAGAGAACTAAGTGACTAGGAAGACTGAGTGAAATGATACTCTGAGAGTATGCATATGGTTTTATTACTGAGTTGCATCGCATTGACATGCACACTTGACATACATGCATAGAGATGCATTTTTTCTCATGTTGTACTATATTGCGTCATTCATGACTTCTCCTACATATTGACATGTAGGCATAGAGATGTATTTTCATGTTATTTAAAAAATAAAATAATTACCTGTTGAAAATTTTGGGAAAAATCACAGTTTTCAAACTTACTCATAAATTCGTGATTTCGGTAAAGGATTTGGGTTTTCACTGATATATTGAAAACCATGACTATTGTTTTCTTGAAACTGTGAACGAGCTGAGTATTCTATCTCTGAACTACTTTTTTTTTATTACTTCTGTTGTGTTGTTGTTAACTGTTGTTGGCTATTGGTGTTGGACCCTAACCTTTGTCCCACCTCGTCACTACTTTCAACCTAAGGTTAGGTTTGTTACTTATTGAATACATAGGGTATGTTGTACTCATAATACACTTCTGCACCTTGCTTGCAGATATTGGATGGTGATGTTGTTGTGATCGACGGGAGCTGGATTTGAAGATGTACCTGTGTTTCCGTCGTAGCTTCCTCTTATTCATGGTAGCCTTAGATTTATAAAAATCTGTTTATGTACATTTCGAACAGATGATGTATTTATTTCTTACCATCTTTGTAAATTCAAATCTTAGAAGCTTATGATTTGTACTACCAGTCCTTGAGGAGTGTATTAGAGTCAGTTAAATATTAATTGAATCGGATTGTTGTTATTTGGCTTACCTAGCAGGTGAGGTTAGGTGCCATCACGGCTAGTTGGATTTTGAGTCGTGACATATTACCATTGGAATTGATAACCATGTGTTCTAAAAGAACCAAATCATCTTTCATTGGATGCTCTTCTTCGTTTCCGACACGAAGCAAGAAGTCACTGAATGTTGGATTTGTTCTTACTTTTATATTTCTTGTCATTTGAATATTTTTCATTTGAGGTCATAAGTATAATTTTGGCAAGCTAACTTTTATAGTTTCTACTTTGGACAATTTTGGAACTATTGATCGTACTTGACAGAAATCACCTCCCAAACTACTATTTTTTCACCAAACGATTCATCGATATCCAATATATCTCTAAAACTCTAGGCGGTTATTTCGATTGTTTGACGCTTAGTCAAAAGCGCTTCATCCCATATTATCATTTTTGCTTTTCTTATAAATTTAGCATTATTGCTCTGCATTGATATATTTTATGATGGTTATTTCAGTTATTTGAAGAGGTATATCAAATCTAAAGTGAGTTGTATGACCTCATAATAAAATCCTTGCTAGTACACCACTTGATCTTATTGCTAACAATATCATGCCTCTTTCTCTGACATTTGCAAGAAATGCATGACATAGGAATATTATTTCGATTCCGCTGGAGGCATCTACAAAGGATAATTCTACTATACCAGAGTTGACTTTTTATAATATAGTCTTGAAAGCTTATTCTTGTCTAGGATTTAGTTTTGATTGTGCTTCCTTAAACACTTGTATGGCCTTCTTAATATTATACTAATCTTTTTTCCTTTGTGATCTATTTTATTTTTTAATCTCTAACACTCTTTTTATGGAATATATTTATGTACCATAAGATTTTTTTAACTTGAAAAATAGTTTTACTCATATGATGAATTTAAAAAATAATTTAATTGGGTTATCTTGCCAAATAATTAATTGAAAGATTTGATTATTTGGTTTTAACATAAAATATAATTTATTTTCTGTTGATTTAGATTCTTAATATTAGTTCATCTCATGTTTGAATATTTAACCGTAATTATAATTTTATCTAGCACAAATTTTATCGATCTGACATTCCACTTTTAGATCTCTATGTTTGTAAAAATCATTAGTGGTATTGACTCTTACCAACCTTTTTCTTTCTTTTCTCACACATTTAAATTCTTAAAAAAAAATTTAGTTGTTCTTTAATAATTGGGTATATTTTTTTATATTACACGAAAAATTAATAATAAAATAATATTATTTTAGTAGGAAAGCTGTTCAAATATAATATAATAATATATTATCATGGGAATTTGTTTCTCAATTTCAACGCTTTATGCAGTCCGTTTAGCATTACTTTTTTTGGTATTGAATATTATAGAGTGGTAAAGTATTACCAACATGGAGGATTCTTATGAAATTGATTTTATTAAACCTTCCTACATATTTTTAATAAGAATTAAATAGAGAAGATTGTATTAATTTTAAAATATTAAATATTAAAAAAATTAACATAGAAGTTATTGTAGTCCAAATAAATAAGTTATTACATCTATGTCATTTCCCTATGAGTTCTTCTGTTTAATATTTTAGGGCTATTTTGGTCTATCAATATTATATTCATATTTTTATAATAATATAAGGTGGGTTGCTCTGATGGTAAGCACTGGGATTATACTGAATTGTTGTTATTGTTGTTGTTGCTCTCATGTTTCTAAATGGATTTGGACAATATAATACGTTTTTAAATTAAATTAGTAATAGGAATTTTTTAAGAAGTATATCCTAAAAGTAATAGGATTAGATGGTTAAAAATATACCCATATACCGAAAGTAATTATACTAATAGAAAATCTAACATGTTCCTAAAGGTATTAGGTTTACATGCTAACATGTAGTATTATATATCTATGCCCGAAAATAATAATTATACTAATAGGATTCCGAAATGTAATCATGTAGGATTCCTAACGTGTAGTATTATGTTCCAAAACTAAAAGGATTATAAGACTAATGTCTAGAATTCCGATTATGTCCTTTTACTGTGAGTTATTATGCTTAATATTAAAAGGTTATTTTTGTAATCCAATATTTTATTCATGCTTTTATAATAATATAAATAGATAGATATAGATATAGATATATAATATAAATATAGATGATACATTTTTTTCATTTTTAGATGTCCAACTTTGTTTGACACTATTTTGTTTCGGCATAACTTTCACAACATTTAAGAATTCAAACTAATTATACTTTTTAAAATTTTAAACTTTGACGTGATAATTTCTGGGGTAGTATATGGATGGTAAGAATACACGCGAGAGCACATGTACTAACATAACATGAGGTTAAACTTTGTTATTAGGTTAAAGGCTTAAAGCCATTAGGGGATGCCTTGATTGATAAGTAATTATGGTTGGAGACCTAGCTAGAGACTGAATGCTACTGGTTAACGTTCCTCTTTTCCTCTTAGCCACAAAATTTTCCAATTCTTTTTTTTCTTTTCATGCAAATTTTTCCATTTCTGGCTAATCATGATAGTCAATCCCTTTCGTTACTTGGGATTACCTTGAGTATATTAATTTTCACTCAAACTACAGATTTTCAGTTGCCACTTATGACATTGAAATAGACTTGTTTAGTCGCTCTAATAATAATTCACAAACTGATCATTCAAGTTTTTCTATATTCGAATTAACCTGTTTGAGAGTTTTCTTGATTCTTGGCCAATCTCCAAACCATACATGCACGACTTATTTTAGTAAACTTCTGTATTTTTCTTTGTCATATAATTTCATTTCTCAAAACTTAAACAGTTAGTATATGGGGTCACAGGAACTTGAATTCGGTTAGCCTCCTCTTACATTTACCCGAAAAAGAAAGTAATAAATCCAAGTAACTTAGCAAAGGGATCCTATTTTTCCCAAGTGTGTTATTGAATTTTATTATATTTTTCCTAACAACCTAGAATTCACACAAAGGTTCGAACAATTTTAAGCCAAAGTGTATTTTAATTCACGCGAAATTAATATAAACCAAAAAAGAAAGAAAGTAACGAGCCTTAAATATTTTCTGGAGTTTCATAAAATGAATAAGAAAACTCGCACATATGAGCAGTATATATAGAAATACAAAAACTTTACTGGATATTTAACCGTTAGCAATATGATTAAGAAAATAATCATAATTTAAAATTACTCAAAAGTGTGGTTGGACCAACAGCCTAATTATATTAAGCAGGTCAGTATGAGTGATAATCACCTCCTATAAGTAACCTTTTGACCAAACCCTTACATACATTATATATAAACGCTCTTCCCATTTCACTTGCATCTTCATCACCATCCAAAAGAGTTCAGATTTCAACACATTAAATCCTCACCAAGAAAAACAAAATCAAAATATTTGAAGATGGTGTCATTTTTTCTGAAGAGTTCTTTGTTTTTACTTATTATAACTTTCTGGGCATTAGTTGATCATAAGCTAGCACTTGCAAAGCATGCAGGCCGAATGACCAGACAATACAAGTTTAATGTACATAATAGTGCCCTATTACTTTTCATATTCTTTATATTTTGTTGTTTATTTTTCTTTTATTTTATTTTACACTTCATATGTTACTACAGATTCAAATGAAAAATGTTACAAGATTGTGTCAAACAAAGAGTATTGTGACAGTCAATGGCCAGTTACCAGGACCTACAATCACTACTAGGGAAGGAGACAGACTTCTCATCAAAGTTGTTAATCATGTTCAGTACAATATCTCTATTCACTGGTATGTAACAAACTCTTAGCATTAATATTCATGACAAGTTAATTTTGACTATTACACTATCAGTGTGATCTATAGGTCACGGGTTTGAGCCGTGGAAGCAGTCACTAATGCTTGCATTAGGGTAGACTATCTACATCACACCTCTTGGGGTCATAAACAGACCTATGTGTTATAGTGGGGGGTCACCAGGACCCTGTAAGCTTTGACAAAAATCTTGTATATGTATATGTGTATACCTTGAAAATAGTTAATTTAAAGCGCTTGGTATCCTGAGCACTAAAAGCCTTTAGGGTGCACTGATTGAGCAGAATAATGTGTTCCCGTCACGTAAGATCGTGGGTCCGCCTCTGCTTGGGATGCGGCCTTTCCCTGGACCCTAGGTGAACGTGGGATGCATTGTGCACTGTACTATTTTTTTACGCTGTCAGTGTACATTGTTTGATATGTTGTACAAGTAATTGTGTAATTATTATGTAATACGTGAAATGCATGACAGGCATGGAGTGAGACAACTAAGAAGCGCATGGGCAGATGGACCAGCTTATAT
>AWOL01S0105927.1:0-17398 GCA_000715115.1 Nicotiana otophora | reverse complement strand
CATTGATTTAGCTTGAAACATATATCTCATATTCCTTTGTATCCACTCGTGTATGACATTGCGTACTCGGTATCAGTTGTGCGTCGACGGTTCATGATGCCGCATATGGACTACGAGGGAGCCATAGATGCTCAAACTTTGCCTTAATGTGTGATTCCGACTGAAGATGCGGGCGTATTGAGAGATCACCGACTTGAGGCTATAGGCATTGGAATTGGGTACACGCACAACGCGTTAATATACTAGTATCTATGAATGTGTGTTGCACGTTAATAATGGCACGTGATGATTTAAACATTTATTTATATGAAAGAACAATAAAATTTAATTAAGGAGAGATATTTTATGTATAATAATACAACAATCATCTAAATGCCGAAAAATATTATTATACTAACATAATAAATGAAGTTAAAATAAAAGGACATCATCAAAAGTTACACAAATGATCAATTTTGTCATGTTAATTAGATAATTATATATTATAGTTTATAAGTAATTAATGTGATGGTATCTTAACGAGCACTTCTTTATGGACAATACTTTTTTGTATATGTTTCTTCCTAATGCGTTGGTTGCTCTGCCTTAACCAGAACTCTTGTTGTCGATCCTGATATCCCGCTTGAAAGTGCAACATACAGTTGTTCGTGCAAGAAAATATATTGCGATAAATATAGTCAAATATTTAAGATGTTTGTCCTTATGCTTTATTTATTATATTTGTAAAACATAAACATACTAAAAATTATTTTCACACAAATTTAAAAGGATATTCCTTAGTTCCGAAAGACGAAAGTTGAATTTAGGGATAAGAATATACTTAGAAGCACTTTAACCAGTATGATAATTTTTGCGTGTATAACATTATTGTCAAAACTTCTATATACCGTTTGTGTGCAATTACATAAGTTATTCGGCGTATCTAAGTTTTTCAGTAGCATGACGAGCATAGTTTTCTTCAAAATTAACCTATATACGGAAGATCAATTTTAACATAGTCTATTATATATATGGTGAACTAACATACGTAAGAAATAAGAAACTTGACAACAAACATGTATGATAGAAGGTCATTTGGTATTAAAGTATTTAAGTATTTTTCTTGGTAGTTATTATTGGTATTATTTTCTGCTGAGTCAAAATCTGAAAAATATTTTATTTTTACTATAAAATTTTGCAATCAACATTTTATTTAGTTGATCAACATATTCATCTATGCTAACTAAGATATGTTTTAAATTCTATCATGTGATTTGCACAAAATTACGTTTTAATCTAATGATAGAAATATTTCTCTTATTAAATGCACTACTATTACCATTGGAATTGATAACCAAATGTTTAGGAAGAACCAAATCATCTTTCATTGGATACTCTTCTTCGTTTCCCACATGAAGCAAGAAGACACTGAATACTGGATCTGTCCTTACTTTATATTTTTTGTCAGTTGAATCTTTTTCGTTTGAGGCCAGAAGTATAACTTTGGCAAGCTAGCTTTTACAGTCTCTGCTTTTGTCGATTTTAGAACTACTGGTAGTATTTGACAATCACCTTTCAAACCATTAATTTTTCACCCAATAGTTCATTAATATCCAATATATCTCTAGAACTTCAGGCAATTATTTCGATCATTTGACACTTAGCCATAAGTGCTTCATCCCATATTATCAATTTTTCTTTCCTTATAAATTTCGCACCATTGCTCTGCTTTGATATATTTGTGATGATTATGTAAGTTGTTTGAAGAGGTATATCAAATCTAAAGTGGGTGTCCTCACAATAAAATCATTGTTGGTACACCACTTACTATTATTGCTAATAGTGTCATGCCTTTTGATATGATATTTGCAAGTAATGCATGACATAGAAATATTATTTCGATTCTGCCGGAGGAATTTACAAAGAACAATCCTGTTATAACAGAGTCGACTCTTTATAATATTGTCACGACCCAAATTCTAACCTGTCGTGATGGCGCCTATCGATGGTACTAGGCAAGCCATCATTTCCAAATACCCTAAATATGTAACATAAAAATAATTCAAGACATTTGAAATAGGCAAAGTTTTCATAAACAAGGGGGTATAACCCAAAACACAAGTGCGGAAATAGCTCCCAATATCGGGGTGTCACTAAGCCATGAGCATCTATACCTAATCAGTCTAAAAATGAAACAACTGTAATAGTTTGGATCCAAATACAACGAAAGAAAGGATAAGGAAGGAGAAACAAGGACTGCGAACGCCAGGCAGCTACCTCGGTATCTCCAACGGTTAGCTACGCGAAATATCAACACTCTCCGCGTCCAAAAACTCCTGGATCTGCACACAAAGTGTAGAGTGTAGAGTGAGTACAACCAACTCAGTAAGTAATAATAATAAATAAGGAACTGAAAGATAGTGACGAGCTACACAGTTATAATTCATTTTCAGTAGTCTCAACAAGAAAAGTAGACATGCTTTCAAATCTGGAAAATTAAGTCAAAATCAGTTTATTCATGCCAAATTCAAGTAAAAACCAGATAAAAGTATCCTTCATAAGTTTTTCAAAATCAGTGATATATGGAAACTATGCGCAACAACAATGAAATCATATACAGCCTCTCAGGGGCAACAATCACGTAGTCCTCCCATTCACTCCAACCTCACAATCACTCATTCCTCTCAGCCACTCATTCCTCACAGCCACTTAGCACTCGACATTCGCACTCAGTAGGTACCTGCGCTCACTAGGGGTGTGTATAGACTCCGGAGGGGCTCCTTCAGCCCAACCGCTATATCAAGCCAAATCATGGCATAAATCAATGAAAACGTGTTGCGCCGTACAGCCCGATCCCATAGATATCCTCACAATCAGGCCCTCGGCCTCACTTAGTCAGCAATCTCTCCAGTCTCTCGGGCTCTCAAAAATTAGAAAAATCAGCCCAAACAGCAATAATATGATATATCAACAAGAATAATAGAGACTGAGATATGATATGAGAATAACACTGAGACTGAGTACAAATAGCATTTAGCAGGTAATCCAACATGCAACACGGCCTCTGTGGGTCCCAACAGTACCAACACATAGCCTAATTATGGTCTCTAACATGATTCACAGTCAAATTTCTATAACACATGAAGAGCATATAGTTAACAATAGGTTTATTCAACTTCTCAGTTTCACGGAATGGACCAAGTCACAATTCTTATGGTGCACGCCCACACGCCCGTCACATAGCATGTGCGTCACCTCCAAAATAATCATATAACACCAAAATCCGGGGTTTCATACCCTCAGGACCAGAGTTAAAACTGTTACTTACCTCAATCTGAGCAAAACTCTACTCCAATATGCCTTTGCCTGGCGAATCAGCCTCCAAACATCTCGAATCTAGCCACAAGCAGTACAACACAATCAATACGGACTAAAGGAATCAACTCCATAAGAAAAAAATTAAATTATAAGCCAAAATCCGAAATTAGTCAAAGCTGGCCCCGGGCCCACTTCTCGAAATCCGACAAAAGTCACAAAACCCGAAAGCCCCTTCACTTACGAGTCTAACCATACCAAATTTATCAAAATCCGACATCAAATGGCAATTCAATTCCCCAAAATTAACTCTCCAAATCCCTAGCCTCAAACCCACAAAGGTTACCTCAACACCACACAATCTACGTGGAAACAACAATAGGGAACAAGATTATTGATCAAAAATGAGTACAAAAAGCTTACCTCAAAACCCCCCTCGAAAATCCTCTCCAAAATCGCTCAAGTCCTAGTTCAAAATGTTGAAATAAGACTAAAATCGCGAACCCCTGTTTTTAAACATTCTGCCCAGGCTTTTCGCACCTGCAGCCACTTATCCGTATCTGCATCCTTGCAGGTGCGGAAGGAACATTGCACCTGCGACCATAGCCTTCTCCACCTAGCCTATTTCTGCATCTCTCTTCCCACTTCTGCGGGCTCGCACCTGCGGTGCCCACTCCGCAGGTGCGGTTACACCAATAGAAGCAATACTTCAACTGCTTCACCAACTCGAAACCAAGTCCGTTGACCACCCGAAATCAACCTGAGGCCCTCGGGACCTCAACCAAACATACCAACAAGTCCTAAATCACGATACGAACTTAGTCGAATCCTCAGTTCACCTCAAACAACATCAAAAACATGAATTACACACAGATTCAAGCCTAATGAACTTAGAAATTTCTAAATANAGGTGCGGTTACACCAATAGCAGCAATACTTCAACTGCTTCACCAACTCGAAACCAAGTCCGTTGACCACCCGAAATCAACCTGAGGCCCTCGGGACCTCAACCAAACATACCAACAAGTCCTAAATCACGATACGAACTTAGTCGAATCCTCAGTTCACCTCAAACAACATCAAAAACATGAATTACACACAGATTCAAGCCTAATGAACTTAGAAATTTCCAAATACTACAAACGACGCCGAAACCTATCAAATCACGTCTGATTGACCTCAAATTTTTCACACAAGTCACAAATGACCCCACACACCTACTGCGACTTCCAGAATTGGAATGCGACCCCGATATCAAAATGTCAACCCCCAGTCAAACTTCCCAAAAATTTGACTTTCGCCTTTTCAAGCCTAATTCTACTACTGACCTCCAAATCACAATCCGGACATGCTCCTAAGTCCAGAATTACCCAACCAAGCTAACAGAACCATCAAAATTCCAATCCGAGGTCGTTTACACATAAGTCAATATCCGATCAACTTTCCCAACTTAAGCTTTCAATTAAGAGACTAAGTGTCTCAATTCACTCTGAAATCTCTCCGGACCCGAACCAACTAACCCGGTAAGTCATATAATATTTGTAGACCAAAAAAGAGGCAGGAAACGGAGAAACGAGGCTACAACTCTCGAAACGACCGTCCGAGTCGTTACATCTTCCCCCTCTTAAACAAACATTTGTCCTCGAACGAGTATAGAGACATACCTGAAGTGGTGAAAAGATGAGGATAACTGCTGCGCATATCTTGCTCGGTCTCCCAAGTTGCCTCCTCGATCGGCTGTCCCCTCTACTGAACCTTCACAGAAGCAATATTCTTCGACCTCAGCTTTCGAACCTGCCTATCCAAGATCGCCACCGGCTCCGCAATATAAGATAAATCCTTGTCCAACTGGACTGAGCTTAAATCTAACACGTGAGACGGATTGTCGTGATACTTCCAAAGCATAGAAACATGGAATACTGGATGAACTCCTGCTATACTAGGAGGCAAGGTAAGCTCATAGGCAACCTCCCCAACATGTCGCAACACCTTAAATGGGCCGATAAACATGGGGCTCAGCTTGCCCTTCTTTCCGAACCTCATAACACCCTTCATGGGTGACATCCGGAGCAGGACCCGTTCTCCAATCATGAATGCAATATCGCGAACCTTCCGATCCGCATAATTCTTCTGTCTGGACTGGGCTGTGCACAGTCTATCCTGAATCACCTTAACCTTCTCCAGAGCATCCTGAACCAAGTCTGTACCCAATAATCTAGCCTAGCCCGACTGGAACCAACCCGCTGGAGATCGACACCGCCTACCATACAGAGCCTCATACGGTGCCATCTGGATGCTCGACTGATAACTGTTGTTGTAGGCAAACTACGCAAGTGGCAAGAACTGATCCCAAGAACCTTCAAAGTCGATCACACACGCACAAAGCATATCCTCTAATATCTGAATAGTGCGCTCGGACTGTCCGTCCGTCTGAGGGTCAAATGTTGTGCTCAACTCCACTCGAGCACCCAACTCATGTTGTACGGGTCTCCAAAACCGTGATGTAAACTGCGTACCCCGGTCAGAGATGATAGATACCGGTGCACCATGAAGCCTGACAATCTCGCAGATATAAATTCGAGCCCACTGCTCAGAAGAATAGGTAGTCATCACAAGAATGAAATGAGCTGACTTGGTCAGCCTATCCACAATCGCCCAAACTGCATCAAACTTCCGCTAAGTCCATGGAAGCCCAACAATGAAATCCATAGTGATCCTCTCCCATTTCCACTCTGGAATCTCTAACTTCTGAAGCAACCCACCTAGCCGTTGATGCTCATACTTCACCTGCTGCCAATTTAGACACCAAGCTACATACTACACTATGTCCTTCTTTATCCTCCTCCACCAGTAATGTTGCCTCAAGTCACATCTTCGCGGCACTCGGATGAATGGAATACCGCGAGCTATGAGCCTCCTGAAGAATCAACTCTCCCAAACCATCTACATTGGGTACACATAACCTACCCTGCATCCTCAAATACACCATCACCCCCAATAGTGACCTCCTTAGCATCACCGTGTTGGACTGTGTCCTTAAGGACAAGTAGATGGGGGTCATCATACTGACGCTCCCTGATACGATCATAAAGAGAAGACCGAGAGACCACACAAGCCAATACTCGACTCGGCTCAGAAATATACAACCTAACAAACTGGCTGGCTAAGGCCGGAACATCCAACGCCAATGGCCTCTCTGCTGTTGGAAGCTTTTCTACGCTCCCCAAACTCTCCGCTCGGCGACTCAAGGCATCAGCCACCATATTAGCCTTCCCGGGATGGTACAAAATGGTGATATCATAGACCTTAAAAAGCTCCAACCACCTCCGCTGACGCAAGTTAGGATCCTTCTATTTGAACAGATACTGCAAAATCCGATGATCAGTGTAAATCTCACAACGGACACCATACAAATAGTGCTGCTAGATCTTCAAGACACGAACAATAGCTGCTAACTCAAGGTCTTGGACAGGATAATTCTTTTCATGGGGCTTTAACTAGCGCAAAGCATAAGGAAACACTCTGCCCTCCTGCATCAGAACACACCCAATACCGATCCGAGAAGCATCACAATACACTATGTAAGAACCAGAAGCTGATGGTAGAACTAGAACTGGAGTCGTGGTAAAAGAAGTCTTATGCTTCTGAAAGCTCTCCTCACACTCATCTGACCACCTGAAAGGAGCACCCTTTTGGGTCAATTTGGTCAAGGGCGATGCGATAGATAAGAAACCCTTTACAAAACGATGGTAACAACCATCCAAACCAAGAAAACTCTGAATCTTCATGGCTGAGGACGGTCTAGGCCAACTCCGAACCACCTCTATCTTCTTCGGATCTACCTGAATACCCTTACTAGATACCACGTGCCCCAAGAACGCCACTGAACTGAACCAAAACTCACACTTGGAGAACTTTGCATAAAGCTTCTCCTCCCTCAATCGCTGCAACACGATCCGCAAATACTGGGCATGCTCTTCCTGGCTACGATAGTACACCAGGATATCATCAATAAATACAATAACGAACGAGTCAAGATAAGGCTGGAACACAATGTTCATCAGATGCATGAACGTTACTGGGGCGTTGGTCAGCCCAAAAGACATCATAATGACCATAACGGATCCTGAAAGTTGTCTTAAGAATATTCGAGTCCCGAATTTTCAACTCGTGATATCCTGACCTCAAATCAATCTTGGAGAACACCTTCGTTCCCTGAAGCTGGTCAAATAGATCATCAATACGCGGCAAAGGATACTTGTTCTTGATTGTGACCTTGTTCAACTGCCTGTAATCAATGCATATTCTCAAAGTACCATATTTCTTCTTCACAAATAGAACTGGTGCACCCCAAGGTGACACGCTAGGCCAAATAAACCCCTTATCAAGGAGTTCCTGCAGTTGCTCCTTCAATTCCTTCAGCTCCGCCGGTGCCATACGATACGATGGAATAGAAATGAGCTAAGTTCCCGATACCAAATCAATACCGAAGTCAATATCCCTGTCAGGCGGCATTCCCGTCAGGTCTGCAGGAAACACATCCGGAAAATCTCGCACCACAGGAACAGAATCAATAGCAGGGGTCTCTGCAGTAACATCCCTCAAAAAGGCCAGATAAGATAGACAAACCTTCTCAACCTATCACGACCCAAAACCCATTAAGGCCGTGATGGCGTCGGGCACCGCTGTCATGCAAGCCAACCATAATCAATTAACTTAATTGGCCATTTTAGTATTTTTGAAATCGAAATATCCTCAATTAAATAATAAAGATAAAACTCATAGAGTAAGTTTAACTACTAAATTACTAAACAACCCATAATTTCTCCCAAAACCCGATGTCACAAGTGCATGAGCATTTACTAGGGAGTTAAAATAAAATACAGCATTTGTCCGGAATACAAATTAGACATGAAAAATGTAATAACTCTGAAGGAGACTCTGTAGGCTGCGGATCGTAATACAGAATGCAGCTCTCCTAAGTCTCCACATTTTAATCATACCTCTGAGCCCACAAGGCCGCTAAACAAATATGTACCTGAACAATAAATGTGCATCAAGTGCACCATGAGTACGTAAACAACATGTACCCAGTAAGTGTCAAGCCTAATCTCGAAGAGGTAGAGACGAGATGATCGACTTGACACTCACTAAGGGTCAATAATAATAATCAATCAAATAAAAATAGAAATATTTAATTCAACATGTTTCACAGGACTAACGATAATTTTATTTAACCAACAGAAATAATCAAATTCTTTCAAATGCAACAATTCCCAATTTATTAATTAAATTCACAAGCTGCAATTAAAATAGCAAAGTATCGTATAATTATTATTATTAGGCACGATTTCTGCCGAGGTCGTACGGCCCGATCCAGAGTGTCATGTACACTGCCGAGGGACATGCGGCACGATCCATAAATGCATTTATCCTGCCGAGGCATTCGGCCCGCTCCACAAGAAAAGATGACATTTTCTTATGCACCTCCAGAAGGAGAGTATATTTATTATAAGATCAATTCGAGAGGATGAAATTTTTTTTTAACAATTAATTAATTTAAATAGAAAATTTAGCATATAAGCTTTCCATCTTTTGCTATCTTTCTCTAACAATTCACAATATATTTTAAATAATTTAACTAAATAAAGGATACAATTTACACACATAATTCATGCTTTGAGTCCTAAACTACCTGAACTTTAGCATAGATAGTAGCTACGTACGGACTCTCGTCACCTCGTGCGTACGTAGCCCCCACAATTAGCAACAATTATTATTTTAATCACCTATGGGGTAATTTCTCCCTCACAAGATTAGACAAGAGACTTACCTTGTCTCAAAGCCCACTTCCGATCACGATGTCGTGTAAAAACTTCAATTCGATGCTGAAAAATCTAAAACTATCCAAACGTTATATAAAATAATTAATACATGTTCAATAATTCAAATTTAGGCAATTAAATACATTACCCTAACCAGAAACGGTAAAAATTTCTAAAGTTTACACTGGGCCCACGTGCATGGATTCCGGAAATTTTCGGGTGAAAATATTACCCATAATCTCAAGAACTCAATTATATAATTTCTATCCAATTCCATAGCCATTTTCGGGGTTAAAATCCAAAAATACCAATTTCTAGGTTTTTCTTCAAAATTCCAAATTTCTACAAATATTCATGTCTAAATCCATGTATAAACCTTGTATTTGACTCACCACTAGTAGAAATAACTTACCTTATGATTGACGATGGAAATGGTGCTCAACTATCGTCCCCGAAATCGGCTCCCATAAAGAAATGGGGTGAAAATGAGTCCAACCCCCGTCTTTAACAGAACACTGCTCAGACCTGTTCTTCTTCGCGTTCGCGAAGGCCAAATGTTCCTGCCCCAGCATTTCCCCTTCGCACTCGCGTTCAAGCCACTGCGCTCGTGTAGGCAATGCCCTTAGGCCTGTCTCCTCCTTTCTTCTACACATTCGCGATTGACACTTCGCGTTCGCATAGTTTCCTCAGTCAATCCCTCCGCATTCGCGAACTACACCTCGTATTCGCGAAGGTCAAAACCCAGCGGCCTCAAAATTCCTCTTCGCATTTGCGACCCACTGATCTCATTTGCTAAGCACAAGATAGAAGCCACCATTTTCCTTCTTCGCGAACGCGGGATTCCCTTCACGTTCGCGAAGAACAAAACCAGAACCAGCAAACCAACAGTAGCTTTTCATCCAAATTCGATCTAAAACCACCCTGAAACACACCCGAGGCCCCCGAGACCCCGTCCAATTATACCAACCTGTCCCAAAATACGACACGAACTTGCTCGAGGCCTCAAATCGCATCAAACAACATCGAAACCATGAATTGCACATCGATTCAAGTCCTAATAAACTATTGAACTTCTAACTCCCACATCCGATGTTGAAACCTATCAAATCAAGTCCGATTAATCTCAAATTTTGCACACAAGTCATAATTGACATTACGGACCTACTCCAACTTCCGGAATCAGAATCCGACCCCGATATCAAAAAGTCCACTCCCGGTCAAACTTCTCAAAAATCATCCAAATTTCCCACTTTCGCTAATTGACGCCGAAATGACCTACGGACCTCCAAATCCACTTCTGGACGCGCTCCCAATACCAGTATCACCATACGGAGCTATTCCCAAACTCAGAATCCCAAACGGATATCGATAACATTGAAATACACCTAAACCCAAATTTATGAAATTCTTCCAAATTGCTAACTTCCACAATAGGTGCCGAAACACTCTCGGGTTATCCAAAACCCGATACAGACATACGCCCAAGTCCGAAAGCATCATACGAAGTTATTGGAACCGTTCAAATCCCGATTCCGATATTGTTTGCTCAAAAATCCAACCTTAGTCAATTCTTCCAACTTAAATCTTCTGAAATGATAATTTTCTTTCCAAATAAATTCTGAACATCCGACATTTCAATTCCGACCACGCGTACAAGTCATTATACCTGAAGTGAAGCTACTCATGGCCTCTAACTGCTGAACGACGCGCTAGGGCTCAAAACGACTGGTCGGGTCATTACATTCTCTCCCACTAAAACATACATTCGTCCTCGAACGTGCTAAGAATTGCTCTGGAGTTGTCCGAAATCATTGTTTAATACCTCGTGCACCTACTCGTGCTACCGCAACTCAGTTGAGCACATTAGCTTCATCAATTCTGAAGATATTCTCTTTTATTTAGGCAAATAAGCCTTAGAGCCAAATTCCGACATCTGAAATCCTCTACCAGGACTGCTTCCATCATACGAACACCGTTTCAATTACTACACAATGTACCAATACATGATCGTATACTCTCACTAAATTCACACCATGCACCGCATCATTCACATGACCATAATAACATCCTCTGACAACAATAGCTGAAATCACATAAATTTGATGCTCACAACACACCTCATGACATATATAAGTCTTGTTCCAATTCTCGAAATACTGTCGTGACAAAAGAGAAGCGTAGAAACTCATAAACACTTACTGAGTTAACAAATCATGGAGTTTCTCCTCCTGACAAGGACCATTACCTCATTCTGAACTGAACAACGATATTTATTCTTTAATCTACCTTATATAAATTTGATTGTACTGATTTCTGATCCAATAGTCTCGTCTCACCCAGTATAAGCTACACAGGGAATAAGCCACCTCAAACCTTGACCAAGATCTCGTATGATGCCAACAATGTGCCAACATGCCACAAACTCGAATATGATACATAAGGAAAAGTGAACTTTGGAAAGAACTACTCAACCCGCGTAACTAATGTAACAACTGAAAAGATGTCATGAATCTCTCTCAGAAAATGCGAACAAAATACACAGGAATAGGTATAATGAAATGTGCCCAACATCACACTATTTTGGCGTGCAACCCAATTCACAGATAATACCCGTGGCGGCGTGCCACCCGATCCAATCATGTTACCCGTGGCAGTGTGCCACCCGATCCACACGCAATAATCTAAGGAAAGCACACCGTGAACTGTAACGCTTATACTCACGAATTCCTGAATATCAACCATAAGCACGCCAAGTACATAATGTAAATCCTGGGGAGACGGATATCATCATACGCTATAAACTCAAGCACATCTAAGGTGCGATATATGATCTGCATCTCGAGAGCCATCCTGCTCACATAATACCACCGATGTGCGGGACCTCAACACATTGTACAAATAATCAAGTCATCTCATAGCCCACATAGCACAATAAAGTATCATCTGAAATAGCTGGCGAAGAAATTAACATCCCACGCCTGAATATTCTTCCATAAGGAATGCTATGTTGAATGAACACACCCGGGCTGGTGTAGAGTACACATCCACATTTGGACCCATCAACGGACCTCAAACCGTTTCTGATCATACCAAGCTTGGGTAAATAATCTCTCAAGGATCCACAATGACCCTTTTCCTATGACACGCAAGAACAACCATCAAATTCGAAAGAAACTTTCACCATTCTCAACCAACTGTATAAAGCGCCCTTCAGGCATAATTTCTCAAATTAGTGATAGTACCACAATCTCCATACTTGGTCTCGATCTCTGATCAATTAAGTGACTACAGGTCATACTTATACAATCTTCCCGTGGAATACACTGCCACGACCTTCCGCACTAGACCACAAGTCTGCACATCCATACCACCGGCCATACAAATGTTGAAAAGCAAATCAAGGATCTGTATATCAATACACAAAGCCTCTTACACATAACACCGATCTCAAGTGACGCTGAAGACAATGACAGTTTGCTTTAAACCTCTAAGTCCTTTTCTGCTCGTCCGAGCTTGTGACATTCTTCTCAAAACCGAACTGCAACCTCGATCCTCAACTTCTAATTCCATACCTCTCACCGCACTTATCATGCTAATACGTGAGGGTACAAGAATTCTGTCATCACTTTTGAACCACTAATAGACCAAATATTTCATCATATAGCAACCTTTTGCTTAACTTAATTCAGGAGAACCATTGCAACACGCTACTGAATTCCCATTACTGCAGGAAATAAACTCCTCCAGTAGTGGTCTAAACCACTATAACTCTTCTGGGATCCATCTACCCAACAAGGCCATTTGAATCAACTACCTCCCAAATCAATCAGCTATTGGTGGCTGTCAAGCCTGCACGCATAACCACAAATCACATGTTATAACTTCACACACCAGATGAACAGATCATTGCCACAATCATGTTGATTCAACTATTGCAACCGACCCAACTTCTTTAAATTTACCCTTGACATGCCTTAGAAATAACATTAGCTCCATTCATAGCATATTGAACTCAATCTGCACTCATCCCTAGTGACCCGAATCACTAGACTATATCATCTCAATACCCATAAATCACCTCATACCTTTCTCTAGCTCACGATAGTCTCTCCGACCGGTATACACATTATGCAAAACCTCCCGCAAATCCTAAGCTATTTCTTCCTTTCCTCCAACACCGCACCGCTTACCCGATAATAATATAGAACACTCCAAATCCCATTCGCAATCCACTACAGAACTCGATCCTTAACCATACCACGGAACCGAAATCTTCAAGTGTCGGACTTAAATTCTTGAACTCACTGAACTGTTGCTAAGAGTCACCCACTCTGACCTAGTCTCAAATATAACCAAACTCCATTGCCCCGTTAGTACATGAATACCCTCACAAAGAAGCACCCAGCTAGATCACTTTCCTTGTACATCACCTCCACATGAAGCATTAACCCTGAGTCTTCCCAAAGCCTGAACATGAATCGATAAAACCAATTACAGCACACATTCCTCAAATCCCTTGCTTAAATTGCCATTGATGTCCTTTTTCCTTAGTTGAAATGACCCACCGATACATCGATAACTAAAAACCTCACAAATAGACAACTCTGCAATCCAATTGTAGACGGTGGGGCTCTCCCACTTAGCTTGAAGCTACAATTACATAATTCTGGAACCCACCAAGACTCCTTACCCCCCATTGACACAGTCTCGCATAATCGACCCATAAAATTCCTCGAAATCCTTATGTTACACATTTCATGAACTGAATCACTAGCCACATTCACATACTTGACCTCTTACTGGATAGTCAGTAAAATTCTTCATAGAAGCTCCATCAACACTATGCAACCGCTAATCTGCTCACATGAGATATCCCGCCTGTGGAAATTCCATGTTGACATCCTCCAACAATGCTGCACCGAGTACTATTACCACGAAACCAACAACCCATCCTGAGCCCATGCTCGTACACCAGCTATACGAATCCGTTCACTCCCTGTTGGCATCAACTAAAGGTGCAATGATATATCCCAATCCCAAGTCATGTTGCATCCCACTACATATTAAGCAACCCCCTCCTATCATGCCCAATCTTTCTCGATATAGCAACCCATATTACAACTTAAGTCCGTAGACCTAGTCACTGTCCATTATGAATCCCAATTCACTCCAGACTTTACTTAAGACATGTAATTATCCTACCACGTAACAAATATGCTTCCTTGCCACTCTCCCACTTTGGTCAAACCCTCTCTTTTAAGCAACTACTCGACTTCTGTTTCTCACACTTGGACTTCTAGAATTTTAACCACCGTAAAACACCTCCCACATGTCCTTCCTTACCCTTTGTTACCAATATATTGTATCAAATCGAAATCCATCTCTGTGATACCTGAACTAACAAATTTATACTAGCCTTAATCCTCCTGGAAGATCATCTTCCTTGAGTCGTGACATTAGAAATATCAATTAAATCCTGAAGTGTTTCACACCGCTATTTCCAACAACTGATTCCCCGATACCAATTCCTAATACCCCGCCGTGAAGGAAAGTTAAAGAGAACCGTAACATTGGCGAACCTTAACGCATTTAACAAGGCGATGACACCACATCACAATTGAAAACTCTACCACGCTCGAAAATATCAAACCTCGTTACTCCATCAACCCCAAACCTAAACATTCATAGTACGATTACCTTTCCTTTGCTAGGATTAAACGTCGAACCTTTACATCATGTAATGAGAATAACCTTCTTTCATGTCGTTCACTGCGTCGGTACATAAACGAGCACCCCGCCATTGCATCAATTCTGCGAGATAATAACTCATGAACATCGTAGCAACCTGTGCATAGCCTCAAAAACCATTCTAAATATAGCTACTATGCTAAAATGACTGAACATAGTTGTGCAAGGTGACGGCAATAGCCCAATCAATTACGCAAGGAGAAATATCCTGCACCACATCTGTAGTACCATTACAATTCCTCAATTCCCGATTTATAACAAGCGATTCACGTCGCATAAGATCGAGTAGGAAAGAAACAAAGGCATAAGCCTCAAAAGAATCGAATCGCACGATGAGGAATCAAGAAAGAAAATGCTCCTAACAGCCCTGTAGCCTCTCGAAGATAAGTACACAGGCGTCTCCGTACCGATCCGCAAGACTCTACTAGACTTGCTCATGCCTCGTGAGACCTAAGTGAGCGTAGTGCTCTGATACCATGTTGTCACGACCCAAAATCTATTAAGGCCATGATGGTGCCGGACACCACTGTCAGGCAAGCCAACCATAATCAATTAACTTAATTGCCCATTTTAGTATTTGAAATCAAAATTTCCTCAATTAAATAATAAAGATAGAACTCATAGAGTAAGGGATAAATTATTTAGCAACTAAATTACTAAACAACCCATAATTTCTCCCAAACCCTGGTGTCACAAGTGCATGAGCATTTACTAGGGAGTTAAAATAAAATACAGCATATGTCCGAAATACAAATTAGACAGAAAAAATATAATAACTCTGAAGGAGACTCTGTAGGCTACGGATCGTAATACAGAATGCATCTCACCTAAGTCCCCACATTTTAATCACACGTCTGCGCCCACAAGGCCGCTAAACATATATGTACATGCACAATAAAATGTGCAGCAAGTGCAGCATGAGTACGTAAAGAACGTGTACCCAGTAAGTATCAAGCCTAATCTCGAAGAGGTAGAGACGAGATGGTCGACTTTGACACTCACTAAGGGTCAATAATAATAATCAATAAAATAAAAATAGAAATATTTAATTCAACATGATTCACAGGATTAATGATAATTTTATTTAACTAACAGAAATAATTAAATTCCTTCAAATGCAACAATTTCCAATCTATTAATTAAATTCACAAGCTGCAATTAAAATAGAAAAATATCGAGTAATTATTATTATTAGGCACGATTTCTGTCGAGGTCGTACGACCCGATCCAAAGTGTCGTATACACTGTTGAGGGACGTGCGGTACGATCCATAGATGTATTTATCCTGCCGAGGCATTCGGCCCGCTCCACAAGAAAGGATGACATTTTCTTATGTACCTCCGGAAGGAGAGTATATTTATGACAAGATCAATTCGAGAGAATGAACAATTTCTTTTAACAATTAATTAATTTAAACAGAAAATTTAGTATATAAGATTTCCATCATTTACTATCTTTCCCTAACAATTCACAATATATTTTAAATAATTTAATTAAATAAAGGATACAATTTACACACATAATTCATGCTTTGAGTCCTAAACTACCTGGACTTTAGCATAGATAGTAGCTACGTACGGACTTTCGTCACCTCGTGCGTATGTAGCCCCCACAATTAGCAACAATTATTATTTTAATCACCTATAGGATAATTTTCCTCTCACAAGATTAGACAAGAGACTTACCTTGTCTCAAAGCCCACTTCCGATCACGATGTCGTGTAAAAACTTCAATTCGATGCCGAAAAAATCGAAACTATCCAAAAGTTATATAAAATAATTAATACATGTTCAATAATTCGAATTTAGGTTATTAAATAAATTGCCCTAACCAAAAACGGTAAACATTACTAAATTTCACCCCGGGCCCACGTGCCCGGATTCCGAAAATGTTCGGGTGAAAACGTTACCCATAATCTCAAGAACTCAATTATATAATTTCTATCCAATTCCATAGCCATTTTAGGGGTTAAAATCCATAAATACCAATTTCTAGGTTTTTCTTCAAAATCCCAAATTTCTACAAATATTCATGTCTAAATCCATGTATAAACCTTGTATTTGACTCACAACTAGTAGAGATCACTTACCTTATGATTGACGATGGAAATGGTGCTCAAATATCGTCCTCAAAATCGGCTCCCATGAATAAATGGAGTGAAAATGAGTCCAACCCCCGTCTTTAACAGAACACTACTCAGACCTGTTCTTCTTCGCGTTCGCGAAGGCCAAATGTTCATGCCCCAGCATTTCCCCTTCGCGTTCGCGTGACCAGTGTCGCGTTCGCGAAGGCCTGTCCATGCAAGGCATTGCGTTCGCATTCACGTTCAAGCCATCGCGCTCGCGTAGGCCAAATGGCCTTAGGCCCTTCTCCTCTCTTTTTTACGCGTTCGCGATTGACACTTCGTGTTCGCATAGTTTCCTTATCCAATCCCTCCGCGTTTGCAAACTACACCTCGCGTTCGCGAAGGTCAAAACCCAGCGGTCTCAAAACTCTGCTTCCCTTTCGCGACCCACTAATCGTGTTCGCGA
>AWOL01S0105922.1:0-32658 GCA_000715115.1 Nicotiana otophora | reverse complement strand
ACTTCTGCTCCTAAACCTTTAGCTAGCTCGATACCTGCAATCATGGCCTCATACTCGGCCTCATTGTTAGTTAACTTAGAAGTTTTGATAGCTTGCCTAATTGTATTACCCGTGGGCGGCTTCAAAACGATGCCTAGCCCGGACCCCTTCACATTTGAAGCACCGTCTGTGAAGAGGGTCCACACCTCCAATGATGTACCCGACTTTATTAATAGTTCCTTTTCGACCTCGGGTACGAGAGCTGTCGTAAAGTCGGCCACAAAGTCCGCTAAGATTTAACACTTGATAGCCGTTCGGGGTCGATACTCGATATCGTACCCACTGATCTCGACGGCCCATTTGGCCAATCGGCCCGAATGTTTGGGATTATGCAAAATATTGCAAAGAGGATAAGTAGTCACCACGTAGATCGGGTGACATTGAAAATATGATTTTAATTTCTTAGAGGTGCTTATTAGGGCAAGCGCTAATTTTTCTAAGTGTGGGTATCGGGTCTCAACCTCACCTAGAGTTCGACTAACATAATAAACAGGAAATTACGTACCTTACTCTTCCCGAACTAGAACCCCACTTACCGCAATTTCCGAGACCGCTATGTACAAGTATAGTTGCCCATCCGCTTTCGGAGTATGAAGCAATAGCGGGCTCGAGAGGTAACTCTTTAGTTCTTCCAATGCTTGTTGGCATTCCGGGCTCCATGCAAAATTA
This sequence comes from Nicotiana otophora, assembly GCA_000715115.1. Classification (NCBI taxonomy): domain Eukaryota; kingdom Viridiplantae; phylum Streptophyta; class Magnoliopsida; order Solanales; family Solanaceae; genus Nicotiana; species Nicotiana otophora. Next base: position 31,950 of record AWOL01S0105922.1, on the reverse strand, counting down.
TTGATCTTTTTGAGCAGTGAGAAGAACCTGTGACTTCTATCTGAAGACCTCGAGATGAATCGGCCTAGGGCGGCTATGCGCCCTGTTAATCTTTGTACGACCTTAACATTATCCATGACTGTGATGTCTTCGATCGCCTTGATCTTATCGGGATTGATTTTGAAACCCCAATGTTATACCATAAAGTCGAGGAATTTGCCTGAACCGACCCCGAATGCACATTTCTACGGATTGATTTTCATGTTGTATTCCCTTAGTATATCGTAGGTCCCCTGCAAATGTATCAAATGGTCCTTTGCTCGCAGGGACTTATCTAGTATATCGTCAATATAAACTTCCATTGACTTACCTATTTGTTCTTCCAACATTCGATTTACTAAGCGTTGATAAGTGACACCAGCATTTTTTAGTCCAAACGGCATTACATTATAACAATAGGTGTCGTATTTAGTGATGAACGAAGTCTTTTCCTGATCTTTCGGGTTCATTGTATTTGATTGTACCCGGAGTAGGCATCGAGAAAACTAAGGATCTCATGGCCGGCCGTGGCATCAATCATGAGATCGATATTCAGCAGAGGAAAAGAGTCTTTAGGACACGCTTTGTTTAAATCTTTATAGTCTACGCACATTCTAAGTTTATTTCCCTTTTTAGGGACTACAACTACGTTTGCTAACCATTCAGGGTATTTTACCTCCTGAATGGATCCTATTTTGAGACGTTTGGTTACCTCATCCTTGATAAAAGCATGTTTTACCTCGAACTGGGGTATTCTCTTTTGTTTAACCAGACGGAACTTCGGGTCCAAGCTTAGTCGATGTGCAGCGATTTCCGGCGGGATCCCTGTCATATCTAAATGGGACCAAGCAAAACAATCCATATTATTGATAAGAAATTTGATGAGTTTTTCCTTGATCTCGGGGGTTAACCCTGTACCCAATTATACCTTTCGATCAGGTAGATGCTCGATAAGTACGACTTGCTCCAGTTCCTCGATCGTCGATATAGTGGCGTCGGAATCCTCGAGGATTATGAAGGATCGAGGGATCCAATATTCATTGTCTTCGTTCGTTCCCTGCTTCTCCGATTGAGTCAAGGCTGGTAGCTGTGGTTACTATTTAGCTTCCTTTTTTCCTTTGGATTTCGATCCTTTTATTGACGAAAGCGCCGATACCGGTATGACTTCGTCGACCGCGAACATCTCTTTGGCAGCATGATGTTCCCCATACACCGTTTTTACTCCAGCCAGTGTTGGGAACTTTAGCATTTGGTGAAGGGTTGAGGGGACCGCCCTCATATTATGAATCCATGGTCTTCCGAGCAGTGCGTTGTATCTCATATTGCCTTCGATCACATGGAACTTTGTTTCTTGAATAATTCCAGCTACATTTACTGGTAGGATGATTTCACCTTTAGTTGTTTCTCTTGCCATGTCAAAGCCATTGAGAATCCGAGCTGCGGGTACGATCTGATCTTGTAGGCCGAGCTGCTCCACGACCCTCGATCGAATAATATTGGCCGAACTTTCTGGATCAATTAAAATATGTTTAACCTAAATGTTATTCATAAGGATAGATATTACCGAACCATCATTGTGGGGTTGTGAGATCCCTTTTGCTTCCTCATCATTGAATCATAAAACGCCTTTTGGCACATAGTCTCGAGTTCGTTTTTCTCTAGTGATTGATACTTTAGTGCGTTTGAACACGAGCCCTTGTGGAATATCGACTCCACCAACGATCATGTGAATTACGTGTTGTGGTTCTTCCTACTCGTTTTTCCTATTTGCGTCTCTATCTCTGAAATAGTTTTTAGCTCGGTCGCTCAAGAAATCTCGAAGATGACCCTCGTTAAATAGACGAGCCACCTCCTCCCTTAGTTGCCTGCAATCTTCGGTTTTATGACCATGTGTACGATGGTATTTGCATATTTGATTGGGGTTTCTTTGGGATGGATCGGTTTATAGGGGTGTGTGCCATCTAGTATCTTTGATTCTTCCAATGGCCGACACAATACCTGATGCATCGATGATGAAGTTATATTCTCACAATCGTGGTGCTTCTGTGGGATTGGCATGTTTATCAAAGCCACTTTTACTCATGAACCCTCGAGAGCTCTGTCTTCGATCGTTCCTTCGATCATTTCAGATGGGATTGCGTCCTAGGCCGCTATTTCTACGATCTACGTTGTATGGTAGATACCGATATCTGCTCGACCGGAGTTCTCTTTCGATATCCCTTTGAGTTCTACCGACGGGCATGTTTGGATAAGCAGAATCTGAAGGGGTCCCCAATTGATCATCCTCGACCCTGATCTTTGACTGGTACCAATTATGTACATCGGACCAGGTTACCACTTAATATTCAATTAAATTCTGCTTTCGCTGTCATGATGCTACCGAACTTCGTTCGTTCAAACCTTGAGTAATGGCTTAAACAGCCCAATCATTTGTGACCGGTGGTAGTTCTATGCGTTCAATCTAAAACCGAGATACGAATTCCCTCAACATTTCGTTGTCTTTTTGTTTTACCTTGAAGAGGTCCGATTTTCTAGTCGCGACCTTTATTGCTTCGGCATGTGCCTTTACGAAGGAGTCTGCAAGCATGGCGAAGGAATCGATGGAATTAGGCGGAAAATGGTGGTATCATATCATTGTTCCTTTCGACAAGGTTTCTGTAAATGTTTTCAGTAGAACAGATTCAATCTCATCATCTCCTAAGTCATTTCCCTTTATTGCGCAAGTATAATAAGTGACATGCTCATTAGAGTCAGTGGTCCCGTTGTACTTAGGAAATTCTAGCATTCGGAATTTCTTCGGAATGGGTTTCAGTGCCACACTCGGAGGGAAAGTCTTCTGTACAAATTTCTTTGAATCCATACCTTCTAAAATCAGCGGTGCCCCCGGTATTTGGTCAACCCGGGAGTTATATGTCTTTACTTTCTTGTCATTTGCCTCGATTTTCTTTTCTCCCGATTCAATCCGTTTAGTGAGCTCCTCTAACATTTTCATAATGGCGGGGTCAGTCCCCGATTCGTTGACATTCGACCTTTCTGACACAGGCTCGGTCCTTTGAACGACTTCTGGTTCGATCCTACTCGGTGTTCGGTGTTGATTTTGTAGTTGTGCTATAACGGCCTGTTAAGCCTGTAACATTTCAAATATCACTTGGAGGCTAACTCCACCATCTTCTCCGCTCTGTGTACATCGATCACCTGATCGAACTTCCCTGTGTATACTACTTCGGGCTCAACGCCCAAATTTGCATTTAGGGCGACATGTGAACTGACTACGACGGGATTTGCAATTGATACTCCCTCGAGGTCGGCCTGAGGCACCTCTATTTCTGGGGCGGCTATGTTGTCATTTTTCCCGTGAAATCCAAGGCTGTTGTCACCATGTGTAGGTGCTGCTTGTGAGTTTGACATGTTTGTCCTAAAAATAAAGATTCTTATGAGAACAGATGTAAAGAAGTGTGTGTTATTGAAATTAGTATTTAGCAATCACTATTATCCTTAGCCCCACGGTGGACGCCAAACTGTTTAACCTTAAAATTAGATAACAATTAAACTTATAATGTAGATTTAAGGATACATGATTTTACTTAATACCAATTGAAATATATAAAGATTAATGATAGAATTGTACAATAAAGTAAATCAAATAAGTATTTGAGTAGAACTCAATCCTTGAGTTAGAGTATCCTCGAACTGGTTGATGCAAAAATAATAAAAATATAATAAGCTGAAGAACAAGAGTGTGAGCGAGAAAGAAAATTATATTGCTTTTGTATCAGTTGTCCCCACAAAATGGTTAGAACTCCCCTTTATATAGTAGAGAAATTCTATATATGGTACAATTCTAATTACAGAAGTAAATTCCATGATTAGCTAAACAACCGTTTTTGATTCGATCCGTTTTGAGATTTTCGCCATGATCTTTGATCAGTTGCGGATACTCGCTTTTCCGTTATTATGCTATCTTCGGTATTTCTCGATGCCTGTCTTGTTTGGTCTCGATTGTTGTCGGCCTCGATCTTAGCAGGTGTCTCAAATCCCGAGCTCGGTACTTTGTATTCGTTCCTTGACCCGATCCACTTCGGGGTTGAACTTCGATGCAACTTCTTGGTCTTGGTCAGCATAGAAAAATCGGGTGGGCCCAATTTTAACCGTATACAAATCCCACAGTGGGCGCCAAACTGTTTACCCTTAAAATTGGATAATAATTAAACTTATAATGTGGATTTAAGGATACGTGATTTCACTTAATACCAATTGAAATATATGAAGATTAATGATAGAATTGTACAATAAAGTAAATCAAACCAGTATTTGAGTAGAACTCAACCCTTGAGTTAGAGTATCCTCGAACTGATTGATGCAAGGACAGTAAAAATACAATAAGCTGGAGAACAAGAGTGTGAGCGAGAAAGAAAATTATATTGCTTTTGTATCAGTTGTCCCCACAAAAATGGTTAGAACTCCCCTTTATATAGTAGAAGAATTCTATATATGGTACAATTCTAATTACAGAAGGAAATCCCATGATTAGCTAAACAATCGTTCTTGATTCGATCCGTTCCGAAATTTTTGCCATGATCTTTGACCAGTCGCGTATATCTCTTTTTTCCGTTATTACGCCATCTTCAGTATTGCTCGATGCCTGTCTTGTTTGGTCCCGATTGCTGTCGGCCTTGATCTTAGAAGGTGTCTCGAATTCCGAGCTCGGTACCTTATCTTCGTGCCTTGACCCGATCCACTTCGGGGTTGACCTTCGATGCAACTTTTTGGTCTCGGTCATCATAGAAAAATTGGGTGGGCCCGATTTTAACCGTATACAAGCCCCACAGTGGGCGCCAAACTATTTTACCTTAAAATTGGATAACAATTAAACTTATAATGTGAGTTTAAGGATACGTGATTTTACTTAATACCAATTGAAATATATGAAGATTAATGATAGAATTGTACAATAAAGTAAATCAAATCAGTATTTGAGTAGAACTCAACCCTTGAGTTAGAGTATCCTCGAACTGGTTGATGCAAGGACAATAAAAATACAATAAGTTGAAGAACAAGAGTGCGAGCGAGAAAGAAAATTATATTGTTTTTGTATCAGTTGTCCCCACAAAATGGTTAGAACTCCCCTTTATATAGTAGAGGAATTCTATATATAGTACAATTGTAATTACAAAAGGAAATTCCATGATTAGCTAAACAACCGTTCTTGATTCGATCCGTTTCGAGATTTTCGCCATGATCTTCGACCAGTCACGGATATCTCGCTTTTCCGTTATTACGCTATCTTCGGTATTGCTTGGTGCCTGTCTTGTTTGGTCTCGATTGTTGTCGGCCTCGATCTTAGCAGGTGTCTCGAATCCCGAGCTCGGTACCTTGTCTTCGTGCCTTGACTCGATCTACTTCGGGGTTGACCTTCGATGAAACTTCTTGGTCTCGGTCACCATAGAAAAACGGGTGGGCCCAATTTTAACCGTATACAAATCCAAAGGGGAGCCTTGGCATAACTGGTAAAGTTGCTGCCATGTGACCAGGAGGTCACGGGTTCAAGCCGTGGAAACAACCTCTTGCAGAAATGCAGGGTAAGACTGCATACAATAGACTCTTGTGGTCCGGTCCTTCCCCGGGCCCCGTGCATAGCGGAAGCTTAGTGCACCGGGTTGCCTTGGTTTTCGTTAATCCGGTGTCGTATGCATTTAAATTCACCTGCAATTTTTGGCATAAATGGTACGCCCCAACTCATATAAGAGAAGTCACAGTATTTTTGTTTTTTATACATCGTATGTTGTTTGCCAAGTAAGATATATGAAATAGAAGAATATATGTCAATGACTTGATTAATATGGAATACAAGGCCAGCCTGTTTAAGTGTTTATGTGTGTCTATACTACACTGATGATACATTTCCGTTGAGGATAGCAACTTTAATTTTACTATCTCGCATGTCATATCCATCAACTTATCAATCTTTACTTCCAAACCTTTTTAAACAAATGCTAATATAGTTAGCAAGTCAAATTAAAATATTAATTTGAAGCTCAATCAAATTATGTCCCATAAAATGAGACAGTGTTGTAGTTACTAGTTAAAGAACATAAGTATTTGGATTACCTCTACTATGTCTTGACTAGATATAGCCATAAGAATATGTGGTGTTAAAGAGATTTGAATACAAAATAAATTGTGAAAGAGAGCCTTTAGGAGAGACTGATCCCTACCATGTTTCCTCCTTTCTGAGCTGTTAGCCTTCCGATTCTGGTATACCATGGCTCTTTTTCTTTTGGCCAAATACATACGCAACCCCGACATATTCAGTTGAACACTTGAACTCGGACTACTATCTATTGAACACCTAAACTCTCCAAAAACAATGTTTTATTTAGACACATTTTGCTCACATGGCAAAGTATGTGTTTTCCATTTTCTTTAAGCGCGTTCAAGGTCAATTCATTTTTTATCTTTTTCATTTTCCATTTTTCTTCACCTCCGTTTACTTGAAGGTCGACCACCTTGCCGGAAAGTTTCATGGCCGATGGCAAGTTCCATGGCTGGCTTGCAAACCTGTTTCTCACTTCTCCACCAAAATACCACCACCAAAAACATTCCAAAAGATCTTAGATTTGATTTTCCTAATCTCTACCCAATTCCAAACAACACCATAATCAGCTGCAATTTTGCTGAAAATTTTCTGAGGAACAACACCAGGGATTGGTTCCTCAAATTCATCATCTCCTTTTCCCGTCATTCTCAGTTTAGGTTGTTTTAGATTTGAATGACTCACCCAACTTCGAAAGGAGAATCAATCTTTTTTCACTTTCCAGCTTTATTTCTTTCTTGCCACCACCAAACCGACTTAATTTAAGCATTCAAAGCTCATGATTTCTCTGCTTTCTCCACGAAAATTATTTATTGATGCTTGCTTTCTTAGTTTTTATTAAAAGTTTCTTTCTTGATTTGTTGCAGGTTCCTAGTGAAGAATTTCATCTGGCTTTTCTAAAATCATGCCCAGATCTTAAAATATTTCTGTTTTTATGCATCATCTTGAGTTGATTGAATATTTCGAGCAGAGGGGAGGAGGCCATAGCAACTGTTCCCGGTTTGAGGAACATAGTTTTTTATTTTTTCCCCTCAATTTTCTCTTATTATTTGGGATCCAAATCCACGTGTCGATATTTCATTGGATTTTCTTACCACTTCAGCCGTGCGTGAAGTGCAGCGCATCTTATATTTTTGTTGTTTTATAAAAAATGTGTCTAATTGAAACACTTTTAGTAGAGTTTAGATGTTCAGTACTAGCCAAAGTTCAAGTGTTTGAATGAAAATAGGAGATACGTTTAAGTGGATAGTCTCTAATACCAGGCGAACCTATCGATGCAGAATAACTCAATATAAATTGAAATTTAATCCTTATCTGTCGAATACATAAGAACTGCAAATTTAACAATTTCAACTCCCAAAATTCGGTAGGAATAAGTCACAAGTTTCTAAAACTTTATTCTCAGTGTCTCTATACATCAGAGTCTAAAACAAATAAGGAAAACGATAAGGGGACCTCGGGGTCTGCGGACACTGGCAGATGTACTTTGAAGTCTCTGTGTACAAATTAATTCACTGATGCCTGGTCTGATAGGAAGTACCTAGATCTGCACAAAAAGATGTGCAGAAGCGTAGTATGAGTACACCATAGCGGTACTCAGTAAGTGCCAAACCTAACCTCGGTAGAGTAGTGACGAGGTCAGGTCAGGCCCTACTGGAATAATAAAAGACATGGTGAAAAGTTTAACAACATAATAATAAAAATGACAATGAGAATAAATCAAGTAAGTAGTATGTCACAATTTAACTACAGAGAATAAGGGCAAACAATATCTCGCAGAAGGAAAAACAGAAATTTACAACTTTAAGGAAATTACCAAAATAACCAAAGGCAAATGCAGCCATAAGGAAATATCAACAAGGGCACTCCCGAGATACCGCCTCGTAGTCCCAAATCATATATAAATTCACAATATCTCATTTTCTTATATCACCGCGGGAGCCTTCACATTAAATTTTAAAGAAAATATTTTTTCCGAAATAGCATCCCGCGTTTTAGCACCCTTATCACACCACATGACTTCTAGTAGTTCCCCCACTAGCCACGCGTGTCAAGCCATCCTTATCTCACCACATGCGTTTCAACACCCAGACCTTATACCACCGCATGCACATCAATATCACAATATATCATAACTTGCACCTCAAGTTCCCAAATATTTCAACTTGCCAAAATAAATCAACAACAACATTATTTCCACAATAAGGAGCTCACGACTCAATCACAATGAATACAAAAATCGAATAAAATATTCAACAAAAATAATATTTCACAAATTTAACATCGAATCTTGACTTAACATCAAATTTTAAAATGTAAAATACTTCATTTTAAATAATATTTAAATTAAGAAATGCAACCTTCAAATAATGCACAGAACAAAAGAAACAGTGTTTCAACTAAATAGGTAAAACACTTAGCAGGAACATGTCAGGCAAATTTAAAATACGAAAATATATTAATGATGATGAATATAACAGAATAAAATAATTTAATTAATATGCAACAATGCTCTACATAATTTAAAGACATAATCTTCCAAATTTAGCCCGTGTACACACTCGTCACCTCGTGTACACGACTTTCAACGCATCAATATTTTCATATCAATACCTATTCTAAGGGGAGTTTCTCCCACACAAGGTTAGACAAGTCACTTACCTCGACTTGTGTAATTCTTTACTCTACTATTCCTTTGCCTCGCGAATTAGCCTCCGAAAGTCTCGTATCTAATCATAATTAATTCGATTCAGTTAATACGTTTTATTGGAATTTATTCCATATGAAAATATAAAATTTTCAACAAAAATCTGAAATTTAACTTAAAAATTATCCATGGGGCCCACGTATCAAAATCCGACGAAACTCACAAAATCCAACAACCCATTCAATTACGAGTCCAACCATACTAGTTTCACGCAAATCCGACTCCGAATCGGCATCGAAATCTCAAAAGACCGTTTTATGAGATTTCTACAATTTTTTCCAAATTTTCATCTCAAAACACTAATTAAATAATGAAAATAATGATATATTCGTGTATATTGACCAAATCCGAGTTAGAATCACTTACCCCGATATTTTTTCTTGAAAATCTCTCAAAAATCGCCTCTCCCCAAGCTCCAATTTGTCAAAAATAGAAAATGGGACGAAGTCCCCTTTTTATAACTTGAAGTTTCTATCCAGGCGTGCCCCGGTCGCTTCCTCGATCGCTGCCACCGGTCTCTGCCCCTGATCACGAACAAGAAACCAAATACATGCATCAGAAAAATTCCAACAGTTGTTTAAGTCCAAATTTCGATTCGTCAACCATCCGAAACTCACCCGAGGCCCTCGGGTCCTTAGCCAAATACACCAATAGGTCCTAAAACATCATACGAACTTAGGCGAAATCTTAAATCATATCAAACAACGCTAAAACCACGAATCATACCCCAATTCAAGCTTAATGAAACTTAAGAATTTCCAACTTCTACATTCGATGCCGAAACCAAACAAATCAATTCCGATTGACCTCAAATTTTGCACACAAGTTATAAATGACATAACAGAGCTATAAAAATTTTTAGAACTGGATTCCGACCTCGATATCAAAAAGTCAACTCCCCGTGAAACTTCCAAACTTAAATTTCTATTTTAGCCATTTCAAGCTTAATTTAACTACAGACTTCCAAATAATATTTCGGATACGCTCCTAAGTCCAAAATTACCACACGGAGCTGTTAAAATTATCAAAATTCTATTCCGGGGTCGTTTACACATAAGTCAATATCCGGTAAACCCTTTCAACTTAATTTTTAATTTTGGAGACTAAGTGTCTCAATTCATTTTGAAATCTCTCCGGACCTGAACCGACTACCCCTGCAAGTCACATAACAACTATAAAGTACAAAATGAGCAGTAAATGGGAGAACGAGGCTACAACTCTCAAAATGACTGGTCGGGTCGTTACATCCTCCCCCTCTTAAACAAACATTCTTCCTCAAACGAGTTTAGAATTATACATGTAGTTTTGAAAAGATGAGGATAACAGCTACGCATATCATGCTCGGTCTCCCAAATCGCCTCCTCAACCAGATGACCCCTCCACTGTACTTTTACTGAAGCAATGCTCTTCGATCTTAACTTTCTAACCTGTCTGTCCAAAATGGCCACTGTCTCTTCAACATAAGATAGATCTTTATCTAATTGGACTGAGCTAAAGTCTAACACATGAGACAGATCGCCATGATACTTTTAAAGCATGGAAACATAGAACACTGGATGAACTACAAAGAGATTAGGTGGTAGTGCAAGTCTATAAGACACCTCTCCAATTCTTTCAAGATTCTCAAAAGGCCCAATATACCTAGGGCTCAACTTACCCTTATTCCCAAATCTCATAACACCCTTCATGGGCGAAACCCGGAGCAAGACCCGCTTCACCAACCATGAATGCAACATCATGAACCTTCTGATCCGCATAACTCTTTTGCTAGATTTGAGCTGTATGAAGTCGATCCTGAATCAATTTAACCTTTTCCAGAGTATCTTGAACCAAGTTAGTACCCAATAGTCTAGCTTCTCCCGGCTCAAACTAACCCACTGGAGACCGGCACCGCCTACCATATAAGGCCTCATACGATGCCATCTGAATGCTCGACTAATAACTGTTATTGTAAGCAAACTCTGAAAGTTGCAAGAACTGATCCCAAGCACCCCCAAAATATATCACACAAGCATGAAGCATATCCTCCAGTATCTGAATAATGGGCTCGGACTACCTATCCATGTGAGGGTGAAATATTGTACTAAACTCTACCCGAGTACCCAACTCTCGTGTACGACTCTCCAGAACCGTGATGTAAACTAAGTACCTCGGTCAGAGATGATAGTTATAGGTACGCCATGAAGTCTAACAATCTAGAGAATGTAAACCTGAGCCAGCTGCTCCGAAGAGTAAGTAGTAATCACAAGAATGAAATGAGCTGACTTGGTCAATCTATCCACAATCACCCAAACTGTATCAAAAATTTTATATTATGCATGTAAGTATTGTGATATTTTGCATTATCTTGATATTATATGCATCACTATTAACTTGATATTGCTTACAGTCTCTGGAACGAGGTGATCCATCTTGGGTGAGCCACTTATATGCTTTTCTGATTTTTGTTGGGGTGGTAAGATTCAATCTTCATCATGTTAAATGCATATTATTTCATTTCTTTCATTTAATGGCACCAAGAAGGTGCTCTAAGTTTATCATCTGCAGGATTTAGCATGGAGCCTAAAAGATCGGCATTCAGTTACCATGAACATATTATAATAGGAAGGAAATAGAAATAAAATAAATATAGGAAGGATTGGATAGCTCTTGATATTCTTGAAATCTTGTCTATTTCTTTCGGTCCATACCGACCTAGAATGGGAAAGTGGAGTCACTGCTTGAGCTTCTTTTATGTGTGAACTATGCCTCAACCCTGAGGAAGGAAGAAAAACCTTAAACTCAATTATATTATCTGGTTTTGTAATGGTGATCACTTAGTTTTCTTCTTGCTCATGAATGGAAGGTTCAGAATCTTGATTCTCTGGGCATTCAATTAGCTGTATTTATAAAGTTTAATCAATCTAATTGCATATGCACTTTCTAAATTGTATGTCTTACTTGATCCAGTCATTTGGAGTACTATGTGAAGCTCAGTACTATCAGAATGTCATGCGTGTTGGTTTCGGGATGAGATCAACTCTGGTAACTTCTTTCTCATTAATATAAAGCATGACTCATTGACACGATACATTCAAGGGGAGGTGCCATGATGTATGTTATTTGCAGATGATGTAGTTCTGATTGACGAGACGCATAATAGTGTTAATGAAAGACTGGAGGTTTGGAGACAGACTATTGAGTCTAAAGGTTTCAACTTGAGTATGATTAGGACGGAGTACTTGAAGTGCAAGTTCAGTTATGTTACCCAGGAAGCGGGCATGGATGTGAGGTTTGATACACAAGTCATTCCCAGGAGAAGAAGTTTCAAATACCTTGGGTCAATAATACAAATGGTGGAGAGATTGATGAGAATGTTACGCATCGTATCGGAGCAGGGTGGATGAAGTGGAGGCTCGCTTCCGGTGTTTTGTGTCATAAGAATGTGCCACTGAAACTTAAAAGTAACTTCTACAAAGTAGTGGTTAGACCGATTATGTTATATAGGGCGGAGTGTTGGCCAGTCAAGAACTCTCATGTCCAGAAGATAAAAGTAGTTGGGATGGGGATGTTAAGATGGATGTGTGAGCATACCAAGTTAGATAGGATTAGAAATGAAGTTATTCGGAATAAGGTGAATGTGGGCCCTGTGGAGGCGGATAAGATGCGGGAGGCGAGGTAGAGATGGTTTGGGTATGTTAAAAGGAGAAGTATAGAAACCAATGTTAGAAGGTGTGAGAGGTTAACCTTGGTGGGTATGAGGAGGGGTAGAGTTAGGCCAAAGAAGTTTTGGGGAGAAGTGATTAGGAGGGATATGGCGCAGCTGGAGCTTACCGAGGACATGACCCTTGATAGGAGGGTGTGGCGACCGAGGATTGGGGTAGTAGGTTAGTAGGTAGTCGAGCGTTCTCCATGTGTCTTCTCAGTTCGACAACATTAGTATTAGTATGAAATCTCTAATGGATTATTATATGCAGCGGAAGCAATCCCAGTATCAAAATCACATGTAATCTAGACAACTAGTATAAACGGGATTTCACGGGTTACCTCTTGAAGCATGAACAAAGCTCCTCTATCACGTGAGCCTCCAATTCTACAGCAACCCAATGAAATCTCCACCATCCTCGCGATCACGATCTCCGAACGTTCCACGGTCTTCTACTGTGTTACCCAAATAATATTCGAAAATATTAATTTCATGTGGCCAAAATTTTCTAGGAAACATGGCTGAAAATTCGGCCACCTTGTTCTCTTTTCTTTAGGTGGAAAACTTTATGTATTTATAGCACAAGTTTTAAGGGCTGAAACTCTTTTCCAAAACCTGTTGGGTTTTCCTTTCTACCGAAAAAAGGATTCCTTTATTTCCTATTATTTAGGCACAAAAGGGACCACATAATTTAATTAACAAGGCTTCCAATTATGGAATTAATTTCTAATTTTCGAAATTAATATCCACCATAATTAATTATGAATTATTCTACTAAAAATTCGTAATTGCACTCCTTATTCAATTTCGAAATTCATCAATTCAATCTTATTTAACTTTCCATTTTAAGATTCAGATACTAATCAATTAAATTAAATTACTGACAATTTAATCTATTGATTATTTCCTTTAGATTTTTGCTTAACTTATTTCATGTGTCAGATGCAAAATCTACTGGCCGGGTTTATGCATGAAAACTTATAAGTTTTCATAAAGGTATATCATCAATCTCTAAATCGAGAAATGGATTCCATCAACTAACTATTACTTCGCCAATGTACATTATTATTATCCAATTTATGATGGTAGGATAGAAATCCGTATTTTAGCCGTAGTATTACACTCTAATTACTGTATTTTACATGTGTTTGAGCTTAAATAATAATAAATTATACTTATTACATATTTTATGCCTTGTAGGAAATGATTCTGAGCTATTTAAGTAATTTGGAGCAAAATCAAGCAAGTTGGAGCTTTGAAATTAAGTCGGGATCACGTTCGGGGGTCGAGAATCAAGTTTGGATGTCAAAACGTGAACAAACGAATTTACTCTGAGAAAAATCCACTACCGCGCCACATGGGGAGCTGCAAGGTGCAGCGCGACAGTGTAAAAGTGGTCTGACAAGCAAAGTGCAAGCTCTCTGAATTTCCTCATTAGTGCGCCGCATGGGGCGGCACAGCGTGCGGCGCGGCTATGCAAAATCGTCAGAGTGATTTCCAAGTTCGGCTAGGAAAGGGTAGTTTCATTCGGGCTTGTTTTTACACGGTATAAATACACCAAAAATACGATTTTGAAGGTACTTTTGACCTACGGAAGGTTAGAAAACCAACCAAGGCAAGAAAACTCAAGAATTCATCAATAGTTTGACCTGCAATTGATGCAATACGGGAGTTTGTATCAAATCATTAGAATTGATATTTTCTTTGTTCTTAAACTTATTTGAGATATCTTACTCCATTGTTGTGGAGTAATTTCTATTAGGGTGTTGACAGATACGGTATTTCGATAACTTGATTAAGGTTTCGATTCTTGATAATTGTTAGAATTAATTAATAGAGCGTAAATTTATTTTGTGGAGTTATTTATTATTTTGCTTAATCGAAAGATGAGTTTGATGTTGAATTTCTTCACATCTTATGCTCTAAGTTAAATTCGTGATTCAAATAGGTAATTGAAAGAGCCTCTTGAATTGTTTATAGAACTAGAAAATAGGGGAATATTCGTGAGACGTTATCCTTTGGATCATAACCATCATTTTATTACCGCAATTGTTTACCGTGCCTCAATTTGATTAATTACAGAATTAACATTTAATCGAAAGAGGAACATTAACTCCAAGTATAATCTGATTATCGGTTGAATTTGTGAGAATCAACCGTATTATAGAGTGAATTAACTCAAGAATTGGATCCCGAGTCAGTTATCCTGCACCTATCTAGTCAAATACCTTTATTTCCCTCATTGATATTTCTTCGTTGCTCATCTGCTGTCTTTTGTGATCAATTATTCTTTGTTTAATATTTAGTAGTTAATCGTAGTAACAGTCATCAAATAAAGTGTTAATTTTTCTGGATAGTAATCAACTGGAGATTATTCGAACACTGTTTAAATCCGATCCTTGTGAAAACGATAATTAATCTATACTATCTTTGACTAGCGAGCAATAAATTTGTGTTGTGTTTTGCGCTCGTCAAATTTTGGCGCAGTTGCCGGGGATTGGAAATCAATAGTGTTTAAAATAGTTTTTTGTACTAATTCAGGAACCAAATTTTACTTTAGTGTATTCACATTTCTCACTTGTGTGCATGATACATGTTTGATTTCTCTGGTGTATGACTCGATCCTCTTCAAAGGAAGTGATACCCTACGAACTAGAATTGGATAAACACCTGCGATAACTGAGAAAAGAAAGAGAATTAACAGAAAAATTCTTGGGTCAAACTTCGACTCAAGATACCATGGTAAACGAAGAGAATGATGGAGTAGACTTAGCTACAAGATAGACAACACAACAAGAAGCTACACAGAGAATTGCTGATGAGACCGTCAACGATGATGGGGGTCGAAGATTCAATTTAAACCAACCCTTGGTTGAAGACTAGTTCGAGAATGTAGCACCCAGGCCTGGAAGATCATTGGGTGACTATGTTAGGCCAGTCGACAATGAAGGACTGTCAAGTGTCAGAACTCCACCCATAGTAGCAAAAAACTTCGAATTGAAGCAAGGCTTGCTTTAAACTATCCAAAACAACTGCATTTTCAGAGGGAAGGTGAATGAAGATCCCAACACTCACTTGATGGACTTTGAAGAAATCATGAACACCTTCCAATATAATGGAGTATCAAAGGATGCAGTCTACTTAAGGGAATTCCCCTTTTCATTGAAAGATGTCGCGAAGCAATGGCTTCGTAGCTTACCCACAGGTTCGATCAGGACATGGGAAGATATGCCCAGGAAGTTTCTTGACAAGTACTTTTCAGCTGCAAAAATAGGGAGGTTCAGAAGGAAAATCCACAATTTCTGCCAGAAGGAGACAGAAACGATTTTTGAATATTGGGAAAGATTCAAGGAGATAGTCAAAAAGTGTCAGCATAATGGAATTGATTTATGGATGCAACTCCAGGATGTTTGGGATGGAGTGACACCGTCATCGCGATGAACTCTGAATACTGCATGCGGAGGTCTATTAATGAAGAAAACTCTAGAGGAGGTTGTCTTAATCCTTGATGAATTATTTGGAGATGCTAATAAGTGGCCGACTGAGACTAATGACAGAAGGAAATCCATTGGGGTTCACCAGGTGGACTCTAACACATCCATGCAAGCCCAACTAGACACCATGTCTAAGGAGATAAGAATACTGGCATTGGCCAAGGTACAGAGTGAGCCACAAGCATCATGTGATTTTTGTTGATTGGGACACCCTACACATGAGTGTCAAGCTACAGCTGAGGAAGTCAATGCTGTGGGGAACTTTAATAGAGGAAAATACCAAGGTGGGAACAACTATAATACTATGGGTCAAAGACATCCAGTTTGTTCGCGGAGTTCACCTAATGGGAGCTTGAACTCATGGCAACAAAATAATCTCATACCGAGGGTCAAGGACCACCAGGTTTTCAGAACCACCAGGTTTTCAGAACCAAGAGAGGCAGCAATACCAGCCAAATTAGTCAAGTATGGAAGATCTCATGAAGGAATTCATCAACAAAACAAATGAAATATTCGAGACTCATGGCATGGATATCCGGAATTTATAAAGACAAATGGGACAAATTGCAAATTTGTTATCTAAGAAGGCTCCTGGGACTCTTCCCTCTGACACTGAAAAGAACCCAAATGAAACAGTCAAAGCTGTATCTCTGAGAAGTGGCAAAGCATTAACTGACCCAGTGGTGAAAGCTAGCCTTGAGGTGGTTAACAAGCAGACTGAGATACCAGTAGAGTAAAAGAGTGAAGAGAAAAAAAGCCAAAGTAGTGAGGTACAAAAGGAGATTGAAGAAAGTAGATATATGCCAGCTCTACCATTCCCTCAAAAGATGAAGCGAGAGAACCTTTACAAATATTTTGGGCGATTCTTGGAGATGCTCAAACAACTTTATGTGAACATTCCCTTCAGAGGTACTCACTCAGATGCCTGCTTATGCAAAGTTCTTGAAGGAGATCCTGTCTAGCAAGAGAAAATTAGAGAAGACAATAGTGGTCAAGCTGAATGCCTACTGCAGTGCCATATTGCAAAACAAAATTCCCCAAAAGTGTGGGGACCCAGGAAGCTTCACCATACCATGCTCGTTGGGGAGTGAGAAATTTGACAAGGCCCTCTGCGATTAATCTAATGCCTCTGTCCATATCAAATCAATACCAGTATCCCTACAACTGGCTGACCAAACCACCATTTTACCTGAGGGAATCATTGAGGGTATTCTAGTGTGGGTGGACAAATTTGTGTTCCCTGTAGACTTTATTGTGGTGGATATGGAGGTGAACAAGGAGATGCCTCTAATTCTAGGGAGGCCAGTTTTATGTACATGCAGAGCTATCCTTGATATTTATGAGGGGCAACTTATGTTCAGAGTGGGCAATGAAAAAGTAGTGTTCCAGATGAAGAGGATGATGAAATACCCCAGTGATGAGGCATCCGCCTACTCTTGTTTCAAGCTAGATGTTGTTAGGGAATTGGCTGAAAATACAAGTTTGACAAGCTTGTGGGGGATACTCTAGAGAGATGTATTACTTAGTCTAGTACAATGAAAGATGAAGATCCTGAAATAAAGAAAGAGGCCGAAGCTCTTGAAACTGAGGAACAAATGGTTGATGAGGAGGAACTAAAGGAGGAGGCTTCTGAGCCTAATGTGGAATTGAAAGTCCTCCCCACTCACTTAAAATATGATTTTTTTGAAACTAACAATTTTCCTGTGATTATTGTTGTTGACTTGACAGGTATACATGAGCAAAAGCTAGTGGAGCTGCTGATAAAGCACAAGAAGGCCATTCATTGGATGGAGTATAACTGATATTCAAGGAATCAGTCCAGCCATTTGCATGAACAAAGTTTTGTTGGAAGAAAATAGCAAGCTAGTGGTGCAGCCCCAACGCAAGTTGAACAAAAATTTGGAGGAGGTAGTGCACAAGGAGATCATCAATTTTCTAGATGCAGGAGTGATTTTTCCCATTTCCGAATAGCTAGTGGATTAGTCTAGTGCAAGTTGTACCTAAGAATGGGGGCATGACAGTGGTGAAAAATAAAGACAATGAATTGATCCCCACAAGAACTATCACTGGGTGTAGAATGTGCATTGATTATAGAAGGCCGAATGATGCAACAAGGAAAGACCACTTCCCCTTCCCTTTTATTGATCAAATACTCGAGAAAGTGGTAGTACATGGATGCTATTGCTTTTTGGATAGGTACTCAGGCTACAATCAGATACCCATTACCCCAGAAGATGTAGAGAAGACCACATTCACTTGTCCTTCAGGTATTTTTGCTTACAAGAGGATGCTGTTTGGGTTCTGTAATGCACTTGCCACTTTTCAGAGGTACATGATTTCTATATTCTACGATTTGAACGGGAAGTGTCTAGAAGTATTCATGGATGATTTCACCCTCTTTGGTGATGCCTTTGAGGATTTTTTGAAAAATTTGGAGCTTGTGCTTGAACGTTGTGAAGCCACTCACTTGGTTCTTAACTTGGAGAAGTGTTACTTCATGGTGAAAGAGGGAATTGTCCTGGGCCACCAAGTAGTTGCACATGGAATTGAAGTTGATAGAGCTAAGGTTGATGTAATTTCTAGGCTCCCTCCACCGACTTCTATGGAGAGCATAAGGAGTTTCTTGGGACACGCTGGGTTTTATAAGAGGTACATCAAAAAGATTTCCGGCATTACTAAGCCGTTGACTACATTGCTAGCGAAAGATGTCAAGTTTGTTTTCAATGTAGAGTGCCTAAGAGCATTCGAATTGATAAAGAAAATGTTTGTGAGTGCTCCTATTACGGTGACACCTGATTGAAGCCAACCATTTGAGATAATGTGTGATGCTAGTGATGTAGTTGTGGGAGCAGTTCTGGTGCAAAGGAAAGATAAAATGTTTAGGCCCTTATACTATGCAAGCATGACGTTTAATGATGCTCAAGTCAACTATGCCACTACTGAAAAAGAGTTCTTTGGTGTGGTCTTTGCTTTTGACAAGTTTAGATCATACCTGGTAGGGATTAAAGTGATTGTACACACTGATCACTCAGCCTTGAAATATCTATTGAGTAAGAAAGAGTCCAAGCCGCATCTGATACGGTGGGTGTTGTTGCTCCAAGAGTTTGAATTGGAGATCAAAGATAGGAAGGGCATAGAAAATCAATCGCATATCATCTATCTCGACTTGAGAAACCTCCAGTAGAAATAGTTGAAATAAGGGAAGAGTTCCCTGATGAGCAGATTTTCTCATTGCTGCGGTCTCCGAAAGGCCGCCTTGGTATGCTGATTTAGTCAACTTTTTGGCTAGCGGATGGTTACTTCGTATCCTCTTTTGTGATAAAATAAGGAAGCTTCAAGGTGAGGTAAAAAGTTATTTTTGGAATGACCCTTTCTTGTTTAAACTGTGTGTGCGGATGGTGTGATTTGAAGATGTGTGCCTGAAGGAGAGATGACAAGCATTCTGTCTCATTACCATGATGGAGCAGCTGGAGGACACTATAGTGGAAATCGCACTACAGCAAAGGTCATGGAAGCCGGTTTCTATTGGCCTACTTTGTACAAAGACGCATGAGCGTATGAAGCTGCATGTGACAAGTGTCAAAGGGCAGGTAATATTAGCAAGAGGGATAAAATGCCTCTCAATTCCATTCTGGTATGTGAAAGTTTTGACGTTTGGGGCATTGACTTCATGGGTCCGTTCCTATCATCTCATTCTTATGAGTATATCCTAGTAGCCATTGACTATGTCTATAAATGGGTCGAAGAAATCCCAACTGGGACCAATGATGCTCGGGTGGTGTGTGAGTCCTTACGGAAGAACATCTTTACCTTCTTTGGGACACCTCGAGTGATTATCAGTGGCAATATATCACACTTTGTAAATAAGCAGTTTGCTGCACTGCTGTCCAAGTATGGGGTCACACACAAAATAGGAACCCCGTACTATGCCCAAACTAGTGGGCAAGTTGAAGTGGATAACCGTGAACTTAAACAAATTCTTGAAAAGACGGTTAGTGCTTCTCGTAAGGATTGGTCTGTAAAGTTGGAGGAAGCTCTATGGGCGCACAGAACTGCGTTCAAAACAACCATAGGGACTTCACCATTCAAACTAGTGTATGGAAAATTGTGTCACCTACCTATTGAGATAGAACATAAAGCTTATTGGGCAATTAAGATGCTTAATATTGATCTTAGTCTTGCAGGTGAACACAGGTTGGCACTGATGAATGCATTGGAGGAGTTTATACTGGACGCATATGAAAATGCGCAAATTTTCAAGGAAAAGACAAAAAGGTGGCATGATCATTTGATTAAGCCAAAGGAGTTTCAGGAAGGGGACAACGTCTTACTATACAATAGTAAACTTAGTTTCGTCCTCGAAAAATTCAAATAAAGATGGACAAGTCCGTATGTGGTAAAATATGTCTCACGGTACGGCGCCGTTGAAATTCAGGATAAAGAAGGGAATGCAAGCTTTAAGGTGAATGGGCACATGTTGAAACAGTACCTTGTTGGAGGATTTAACATGCAAATCCTCTAGCATCGTGATCAAATGAGCCTTAGTGACGGAGTAAAGCTGATGACTATAACTCAAAACTACTTCTAACCCTTTTTCTTGCTTTTGTAGAATAGTTAGATAATTGTAGTATAAGATTATTAGAGTTTAGAAATGTTGGTACTTATTTAGGCCGGTATAAGCATTAATTAAACATAAAATAAGTACATAATAGAGTCGGAATGCAACCCATAACCTAAAACAAAAAAAATTGCTGGGACTGTGAGAAATTCGGCCTACCGTGCTAGGCCAAACAAGAAAAATCTGTCAGAATCCACTCTCTGAAAACCCCACAACAGCGCCACGTGTGGCGCTGCACTCAGCGACACTGCTGGGTAATTTGAAAAAGATAATTATGAAATTAAAAAAGAAAAACGCCCAGACCACCCTGCCCCAAAAAACAGAAACGAACCCTCCACCTTCTCCCATATCTCTCATTCTCAATTCTCTCACTATTCTCTCTCCCAATCCAAATCCTTCCTTCTTCCTCATATCCTTCATTCATTCACCTTCCTCTCATCTCCATCACTCATCAAGGTAAGTTCTTTTCTCTTCTCTTAATTGTGTTCTTCTTACCATTTAGTTGTAGAATTATATAGTTTTAGTTTGATTTTCTAAACCGTAGGTAGTTGATTTTTGCTAATCTTGTAGTTAATTGTTTTTTTTCTTTGGTCGAAAATTGTGCTTAACCTTGTGGGGTTTTCATTGTTATTATGCTTGGGTATGATTTTTGGTGTGTCTTGATGGTGTTGGGATTGTTTTGTGACGAAGCTTGAAAGGGTGCCTATATGGCCGAAAAGTCATGATAATTTTATGCAAATTTGAAGCACTTTGTGCTATGGTTACAATGTGGTGATGCTTTGGTTGTTGTTGGGTGGTTGATTAATATATAAATGTGGAGATTCCTGACAATATGAGTGAAAATAAAGGGGTGAACTTAATGCCCACAATGTGTTTGTTGAAATGCCTTAGTGACATAAACATGTGTAGTGTTGCTAATTTAAAAGGGAAGTGCTTTGTGGGTTGTGATACTTGATGATAAATGTAGGGTGGGATGTCATGTTCTTATGTTGCGAAACTTTAACGTGTTAACCCCGAGTGTTAATTAATTGACCACCCCATGCTAATGTGTTGCTAGGTGCTAATTGGGGTGTCCGATTCATGCTATGTACTTGTGTAGTGTTATATTGTATCTTACGTTTGTTAGTAGTGAATTAGACTAACTTCTTATTTTTCTTTTCTTAGTTACTAGTTTAGCTTCTTAATTTTGTCTTATACACTAGTGTAGTCCGTGATTATGTTGTTGGAATTTTGCATTGGTGGTTGGGTGGGTTATTGAATATGTGTGGCGTACTTTCAATGGGGTAGTCAAAGCCCCCTATATACATTGTACTTGTGAACTTGCCAATAACAGAAGTGCGGGGTGGTTACCCCGTTTGGTCTTGTTTTTATTCTAAGTGTTGTGGCTAATGTTGTCTGTTTTATGCATGTACAATGTCTCGCTATCCTAGCAAACGTTCTAACACATGTACCTCAGAGGTTTCCTCTAGTAGCCGTCGAGGAGGTAGGCGGGAACCTCCTCCCACCCCGATGGAGGAAGAAGAGGAGTGCATTGATCCTGATGCGAATGTAGTACCAGGCTGCAAGTATGGCATTCGGGCTGTGCCAGCTCATGCTAGGATGTGATACCGGACCTTTGTTCCGGCGGTGAGTCCTGACCCGAAAGATGGCATTGACGATGGTAAGCTAGCCAGGAAATACTTGGGGATTTACAACAACATCAGATGCCTGGGTTTTGAAAGCTTGTTCCATCCCGGTGAGTCGGAGATCGTGAACACGGTTAAGGAATTCTATGCTAATTGGCAACCTGAGGCCAGTTTAGATGCAGTTTATGAAGTGGAGATACGAGGCAAGGTGATTCCATGTTCTTCCCGGGTAATAAATCAAATCATGGGACTCATGGAGCATTTGCATAAGTTGTTCTTGAGGTTGCTGCGTCGGCCCCCCTATCCTGATATTAGACGCTAGCTATGTGACGCGTGGTCTCTTGCCACATGGATGCGAGATGCTAATGAGTTCCATAAGGACATGAAGATGTATCATTTCCAGTGTCCCGCCAGAATCATTCTCCGGTTGATTACTGCAAAGATCATGCCTACCCAGAATGACAATGATGTCTCCAGGTTGAAGGTGTGTCTCATTTATGCTATCTTGACTTGGATAAAATTTGATCTGGGTAAGATAATGCTTGAGCACATGTCTCGAGTACGAACACTTGGGGCCGGCCGCCTGTATTTCTCGAGTATGATCATGTGACTTCTGAGGACCCACCATGTGGAGGAGGAGTTCCATTATGATTGGACGATTCCAATTTTGATGCCTCTTAAGCCTTTTGATGTCACAACTGTGACAGACATCCCCGTTGCTATTTTTCCTATAGATCACAGATTTGTTCGTGTTGAGGAGACACTACATCTGCTATTTGCTGATATGCGCCTTCGCGCTGATCGAGGGGAGGTTGACTTGGCAGAGCTACAGGAAGACCATCCCCTCTCTGCGGTCACGCAACAATGGTGGGGCTTAAACGAGGGAGTACAAATGCCCCTGGACGAGGACACAAACTCTATTCCCTCTGATGATGAAGAGTACCTACCCACCTTTGAGGGTGTTGATGAGGAGTAGGCCACAGGCCTCAGGGAGTTACCTTTTCACTCTTGTTTTAATGTTTTGCATTGGGGACAAGGCAATTTCTTAAGTGTGGGGTGGGGGTGCTCCTATTTGATTGTATTTGCACTTGTTTTCTATTTGCCAGTTAGTTTTGTTTGATTTGTTTCTTGCTTTCTTAGACAATATGGTCTGTAATCATAACTCTGAATTATATCAGCCTGTAATAGTTAGTAATTACTTGTTTAATTTCATCTCTTTTTGACGATGGATTTTGCCAACTGGCTTCTTGAGGGATTTGAAGTCGAACGAGAAAAATACAAAAACAATTTAAAAAATTTAAAAATCCAAGAACATGGCTTTTATTTTATTTTATTTTACTTTCTTAGGCAGTGTAGTAATTCTCCCTTGGTTTTTCTTTGTGCCGCGTTTCTTTTCCAAGGGTTTTACTTGAACTGGGTGTAGATAGTTTATTTTTCTTTATGTTTTATTGGAATAAAGAATCTTGAGTCATAGGGATAATTTGAAGCAATTTTCCTTGACTTCATATGCCTTGAGAGTGATAAGTGCCTTAGTTGTGACGCCTAGGCTCAATTCTTGACTCTTAGATAAGTGCCTTAAATTATGTGATCACGACCTTGCTTAACTACGTTGACTAGAGAGTCGAGAAGGATCCGATTCTGAGTGGGTTATGTGCCAATGTGTGAGTGAGGTTTTCATTGATATTCTGTGCATGTCAGATGATGTCTAGAACTTGCCCTGTGTGTTTACAAAGCGAAATAACGGTCTTCTTCAGTATAGGAAGTGATATAGGCATTTCTTTTTTGAGCCAGATATATGCTTTAGCCCACCTAATTAATGTTTATCTTAGTTAGCCCTTTGAGCCTGTAATCATGTTTCTTTGAAAACCACATTACAAGCCTTACCCATTTGTCTAAATTGACCTTCTATTTGAACCGTGTACCTCTCGTGAGCACTTGAATTTGTTATGAACTTTGTAAAAGTTGAAGTGAGGGGTGGTTGGTTTGACTTTTGAGTGGAACTATTGAAATAAAGAGAAAGGTGCAATGTGTTGAAAAAGTAAGAGCCACTTGAAGAGAATAAGAAAAAATGAAAAAATAGTTGTATTGTTGTGCAAATATTTCTCGATAAGTGGTAACTCTTGATATAATTGTGCTTAAAGAAGTAGGGAGTTAATATATATTGATGTGAAGGTGGAGCTATGGTTTGACATAAGTGCGGGGTTTGAATTGTTAATGTATATGTATTAAAGTACTTAGGGAGGTGTAGTCACTATATCTAAATCTATCCTGCCTGTCACGCAGCCTACATTACAACCAAAATCAAGTCCTACTTGATCCTTGACTGAATGAGCTCAATTAGTAGAGTATTACTCTACGGGCAAGCTTATCCTATTTGTTATTGAATTTTTTTTTGTGTAGAACTACTCTCTATTGTTTGTGTGAGGGCACATAACTTGTGAAGGTAAGGTGAAGTATTTGACCTCTGTGTTAGAGTAAGTGAATAGGTCGTGAAAAACACGTGGTGCTTTTGAG
This sequence comes from Nicotiana otophora, assembly GCA_000715115.1. NCBI lineage: Eukaryota > Viridiplantae > Streptophyta > Magnoliopsida > Solanales > Solanaceae > Nicotiana > Nicotiana otophora. The sequence continues at coordinate 7,195 of AWOL01S0105922.1, read as the reverse complement.
TTGAATCTTGAGGTTATGATGTTATGATATGGTGCTTAGTCTATTTTTAATATTCTTGGCATGATGTGTTAGGGAGGTTGTTTAATGAAAAGGTCGTCCCTAGATGAAGTGCAGTTTGATTGCTCGAGGACGAGCAAGGTCTAAGTGTGGGGTGTTTATGGTAGGCTATAAACCCGTGTTTTAGCCATAGTATTACACTCTAATTACTGTATTTTATGTGTGTTTGATCTTAAATGATAGTGAATTATACTTATTACGTGTTTTATGCCTTGTAGGAAATAATTCTGAGTTATTTAAGTAATTTAGAGCTAAATCGAACAAGTTGGAGCTTTGAAGTTTGAGTAGAAGCCCAAGAAATTAAGCCATGATCACATTCGGGGGTCGAGGACCAAGTCCGGATGCCAAAAAGTGAACAAACTAATTTACTCTGAGAAAAGCTATTACCGCACCGCATGGGGAGCGGCGAGGCGCGGCGGTGCAAAAGTGGTATGACAAGCAAAGTGCAAGATCTCTGGATTTCCTCATTAGCGCGCTGCATGGGGCGGCGCAGCGTGCGACGTGGCTATGCAAAATCATTAGAGTGATTTCCATATTCGGCTAGGAAAGGGTAGTTTCGGCTGGGCTTGTTTCTGCACGGTATAAATACACCAAACATATGATTTTGAAGGGACTTTTGACCTACGGAAGATTGGAGAATCAACCAAGGCAAGAAGACTCAAGAATTCATCAATATATTTACCTGCAATCGGTGCAATACGGGAGTTTGTATCAAATCATTTGAATTGATGTTTTCTTTATTCTTAGACATATTTGAGATGTCTTACTTCTATTAGGGTGTTGACAGATACGGTGTTTCGATAACTTGATTAGGGATTCGATTTTGATAATTGTTAGAATTAATTGATGGAGCATTAATTTGTTTTGTGGAGTTATTTATTATTTTTCTTAATCGAAAGAAGAGTTTGATATTGAATTTCTTCACATCTTATACTCTAAGTTAAATTTGTGATTCAAATAGGTAATCAAAAGAGCCTCTTGAATTGTTAATCAAACTAGAAAACAGGGGAATATTCGTGATAAGTTACCCTTTAGATCATAACCATAATTTTATTACTGCAACTGTTTACCGTGCCTCAATTTGATTAATTATTGAATTAACGTTTAACCGAAAGAGAAACATTAGCTTCAAGTATAATCTGATTATCGGTTGAATTCATGAGAATAAACCATATTATAGAGTGAATTAACTCAAGAATTGGATCCCGAGTCAGTTATCCTGTACCTATCTAGTCAAATACCTTTATTCCCCTCATTGATATTTCTTCGTTGCTCACCTGCTGTCTTTTATGATAAATTTTTCATTCTTTTATTTTTAGTAGTTAATCATAGTAACAATCATCAAATGAAGTGTTAATTTTCCTGGATAGTAATCAACTGAAGAGTATTCGAACATTGTTTAAATCCAATCCTAGTTGATACGATAATTAATCTATACTATCTTTGACTAGCGAGCCATAATTTTGTGTTGTGTTTTGTGCTCGTCAATTTACCAAGCATATTGACCCACCAAAGGATCTTGCCTTTTAATAAATCAAATCAATAATAATATACACATCTAATAATAATTATATCAAGATTAAGAGTATAAGTACATTTAATGGCTACAGAGTTTATTTTATTAAGTCAGTATACAATACTTATCTCTACTTGGTCTGTTCAATACATACAAAATATACTAGCGCAAGAAGTTGGAATTAAACCATTCCCATAATCAAGATAAATTATATTTAATCTTGTGCTACAATCATCCATGATGGTTTGTCCAATTCCATCATTAGATTGTGAACTCAAACTTTATACTTATAAGAACCGACGATTTAATCTTCCATGTATAAGCTAAACTCTATACACTAAATCATCTACTATATAAGAAAATGACACAGATTAATATATGATCTATTTAAAACTGAATAAACCATTATTTCATAATAAATACTATATCTAAACCAAACCCATTGAAACGACCCTGCCGGTCGTTTTGAGAATTTAAGTCTCGTTCGGTTGCATAAGGCACTGAGCAGCTTCGTATTATGTGTAATGACTTGCGTGCGTGGTTGAATTCAGTTAACGGATAATTTAGAGTGATTTGGGAAACTTATTCCCTAAAACGGAAGCTTAAGTCTTAGAATTTTGAACGTAGATGGAACTGTGTGAAGACGACTACGGAATGGAGTTTCGAAAGTTCCGTTTGCTCCATTGGGTGATTTTGGAATTAGGAGCATGTCCATACGGTAAATTTGAGGTCTGTAGCTGATTTAGGCTTGAAATGGCGAAAGTCGAATTTTTAGAGATTTTGACCGAAGTGGACTTTTTGATATCGGGGTCGGAATGCGATTCCAAGAGTTGGAACAAATCCGTTATGTCATTTGGGACTTGCCTGCAAAATTTGACGTCATTCCGGGTTGGTTTGATTGGTTTCGGCACGACTTTTCGAACTTGGAAGAATTGAAAGTTCATAAGTTCGATTCGTGGTGCGATTTGTATTTTTGGCATTGTTTGATGTGATTTGAGGCCATGAACGAGTCCGTGTTATGTTATTGAACTTGTTTGTGGGTTTAGACGGGGTCCCGGGGGCCTCAAGTGTGTTCCGGGTGGGCTACGGGTCCTTTTCCCATATTTTTGAACCGTTGTTCCTGCTTTCTGGTGTTCTTCTTCGCGATCGCGAAGTGCCTTTCACGTTCGCGAAGCGTCTTTCACGTTCGCGAAGTGTTACTGCTGACCACCTCGAGATCCTGCTTCACGTTCAACCTCTCGCGTTCGCGAAGTGTTACTGCTGACCACTTCGAGATCCTTCTTCGCGTTCGCGTTCAACCTTTCGCGTTCGCGAAGGTTTGCTTTTCCCTTCATCGTGTTCGCGATTAGCCACCCGCGTTTGCAAAGCTCTTCCTGGCAGCCTCATATTTCTTATTCACGTTCGCGTTCGCCGTCTCGCTTTCACGTAGGTTCCATCACTTGTTCTGCGTGTTGGCACTCCTCCCCTCGCGTTCGCGAAGGGTTATTCTGGACAACCTTTCCTTCTTCGCGAACGCGAGCCTTTCTTCATGTTCGCGATGCTTTCTGACCTAGGCAGAATATAAGTTTTCCAAATAGAGTGTTAGGCCATTGTTCATCATAGTTTGACTTGTAGAGCTCGGGTTTGAGCGATTCTTTGTGGGTTTTTCGAGCACATCGATTGGGAAAATGTTCTTCACCTAGAATTTATTATATTCCATGATTTTATCTTTATTTTTATCACTTAATTTGTGTTTTGAGTTGTGGAAAATGGGGACTTTTGAAGAAAACTTTCAAAATGAAAAATCATGATTTGAGGGATGAATTGGTATCGGAATTTGATAATTTTAGTATGGTTGAACTCGTATCAGAATGGGTATTCAGTTTTTGTTAAATTTGTAGGGTTTCGAGGTGCGGGCCCGGGGGTCGACTTTTGGGTCGATTTTTAGATTTTGATGAAGATTGAGCTTTATAATCTGGAATAGTTTCTTATGAGTTTTATTTGTGCTTCTGAAGTTATTTTGATTAGATTTGAGCTGTCCGAAGGCCATTTCACCGAGAAGTTCATTTTTGAGTATCAGTCTGTCTTCTTTGAGGTAAGTATCTTGCCTAACTTCGTGTGGGGGAACTACCCCTTAGGATTTTAGTCTTCTTTGCTAATTGTAGTCCGTGTACGCGAGGTGACGAGTACGTGCTCAGACTTATTTGTGAAAAATTGGCTTTTTAGGGTCCTTAGGCCCTTGTATTCACTGAATATGCAGTTGTTCTTGTTATGATTACGCTTCTTAATAACTAATTTCACCTCTACCTGCTTAATTAGAATTAATTGCTTTATGATTCACTCTTATTGCTTATTTGATTCGTATGTGCCTTAACTGAAATTGTTACCTTTCTATTGCCATGTTATCCTTTCCCTAACTACTTATCTTTAATTGAAATTATTACTATCTCTTCTGTAATTGTTCGGCCTTAATTGAGGCTATGGTTACCTTTCCGTTGCTTCTTCTTAGCTGAATTTGTTGTATATCTTTCCTAATTTCCCAACCTTAAAAGAAGTTAGATATCCTATATTGATTATGTTAGCTTCCTCGATGTCGAACTGTATATTGTGGACCATTGTTACATAGTATTTCCTTTCTTGTTGAGATGTTCTTATTATGACTAGCATTCCCCGATTGTGGCTACTCCTTGTGAATTAGTTCCTCCGTTGCTTTAAGTTCTGGAATCTCTGAGTTAACTTATTTGTCGTACCCTTGTATTATTGTTATTGTTGTACTTGTTGTTGTGATGCTCGAGGTTTTTGCCGTGCGGTTGTTATTGTAAAGCACGAAGAGTGATGTCGTGCCATTTGAATTATATTATCATGTAGGGGAGAGTGTAAAGCATGAAGGGAGATGCCATGCTATTTGAATTATATTATTATATAAGGGAGAGTGTAAAGCCCGATAGGTGATACCGTGCCATTGAGAGTGTAAAGCACGAAGGGAGATGTCGTGCTATTTGAGAGTGTAAAGCACGAAGGGTGATGCCATGCCATTGAGAGTGTAAAAGCACGAAGGGTGATGCCATGCCATTATTTTTATATTATCATATATTCATGGCACGAAGGGTGTTTCCGTGCAGGCAAGGACGAGAGACATACATTATATTGTGATATTGTTTTATTGTGTATCCATTCATGCTTTTATCTTGAGATGTTATTGTGCACCAATATTTTCTATGTGACCGATAGTCGTTGTCGCTTACTGTGTGCCTCCCACTTTATTTCTTTTATTATTATTGACTTTTCTCCCACCTAGTTGGTATTGTTATATGTTTGCACAGTGAGGAAGAGTATAAATACACGAAGGGTGTTGCCGTGCCAATTGATTTGGTATATATATATATATATATATATATATATATACTGGGTGAGAATGAGACAAGTGCACGAAGGTATTGTCGTGCCATTTGATGTGATGTGTTGAATATATTTCTCATACCAGTGAAGTTAAATGAGGTGTCACATGGTGACTTTTACTTGAAAGAATTATATTTGAAAGATATTTACTTGAAAGAATTATATTTGAAAGATATTTACTTGAAACAATTATATTTGAAAGATATTTATTTAAAAGAATTATAATGGAAAGATATTTATTTGGAAGAAGTATATTCTAAGTTTATTTATTGGAAATGATTATATTCTAGAGACTTGTACTGAAAAAACTTATAGATAAAAGATGTATTTATGAAAGAGTTGATTAATTTGATCTACCTGTATTTATTATTCGTTAGAGCAATATTTATGGTGTTCATGTTGCCTTGCTGTTTAAATCACTAGTTGATTGGTGTTGCTATCATTCCTATTTGTTTTCTATTATTTTTATATGCTATATTGCAAAGGTTATTTGACTAGTGAGTGTCTTGACTGTTCCTTGTCGCTATTCCACTGAGGTTAGTTTTGATACTTGCTGGGTACTTCCGTGGTGTACTCATACTACACTTCTACACATTTTTGTGCAGATCCTGGTATTTCGAAGTCAATTGATCATTAGCTAGCTGTGCGAATTGTTGCTGTGGAGACTCAAGGTAAACCTGTTGATGCGTCCGCAGGCTTCAGAGTCACCTTCTGATTTGTATTCATACTATTAATTTATTTCAAACAATTGTATTTATAAAATTCTCGCAAACTCTGCAGAGCTTATGACTTGTATTACCGGTTTTGGGAATTGTAAATTTTATAGAGATTTCCATTTCAAAAATTGTCAGATATTATTTAATTATTGTTGTTGTTCAGAAAATGTTAGGCTTACCTAATCCCTAAGACTAGGTGCCATCACGATACCCAACAGAGGGGAAATTAAATCGTGACAAGGTGGTATCAGAGCACTAGGTTCATAGGTGCTACGAGTCATAAACGAGTTTAGTAGAGTCTTGTGGATCAGTACGGAGACGTCTGTACTTATCTTCGAGAGGCTACGAAACTATTAGGATAGTTTCACTTCCTTCATTCCTATCGTGCGAGTTCATTGGTCTCGAAGTTTAAATTTTATCATTCTATTCTCACATATGGTGAGGACACGAGCTGCAGTTGTTGATGACGTTACCTCCGGAGCAGATGTCGCTAGGGGCATAGGCAAAGACCGACAAGGAGCACGTGCCGTTGCTAGGGCACCTACCAGAGTAACAGTTGAGGAGCCGCCAGTAGTTCTAGTTGGGGGGGGGAGTGCATTGGCTTAGGAGACCTTAGCACAGTTTCTGAGCATGTTTGGTACATTGGCTCAGGCGGAGTTTATTCCAGTTGCACTAGCTATTTCACAGACCGGGGGAGGAGCTCAGACTCCCGCTGCCCACACTCCAGAGCAACGGGTTCATATAGGTCAGGTTCCAGGTGTCATGGCGACACATCTCCCAGTTCAGCCCGTGGTTAGGGCAGCATCATCTGATGAAGAACAACTTAGACTTGAGAGGTACAAGAAGTACCACCCTACTACCTTCGGTGGATTACCGACAGATGATGCTCAGGGTTTTCTGGAGGAGTGTCAATGCATTCTCCATACTATGGTTATTGTGGAGACAAGTGGGGTTGCTTTTACTACGTTCCAGCTCAGGGGAGCAGCTTATCAGTGGTGGCGGGTGTATGAGTTGAGTAGCCCTTCCTAGTCAGCTTCAGTTACATGGGTTCATCTTTCAGAGATGTTCCTAAGATACTTTGCACCTCAGTCCCTTCGAGATACATGGCGTGCGGAGTTTTAGCAGTTGTACCAGGGCACTATATTGGTGTCAGAGTATGCCATTAGATTCATTGATTTGGCCAGACATGCACCTGCTTTGGTCGCTACAGTTAGAGAGCGTGCCCGTAGATTCATTGAGGGGCTTATGCACGATATTCGGTTCAGCATGGCTAGGGAGTTGGAGTTGGATGTTTCATTTTAGCAGGTGGTAGAGGTCGCTCACCGAGTGGAGGACATGTGGGATCAGGAGAAAGAGGACAGGCGGGGTTAGGACAGAGAGGACAGGGAGGCGAGGAGGCATCGTAGACCGAAGATATCTAGTGGTCCTTATTTTGGAGGCAGGGTGCGACATGGTAGAGGTTTTGTGGGTCTTCCAGTTCAGTTTGCACTTCAGGCTTCGCGCAGTGTTTCAGGTGCTCATGGGTCTC